>CM076609.1:31246488-31463286 GCA_038502775.1 Hippodamia convergens
GCATTTTTCATGTTTCTGGGATTTGGCACATGGTTAGGGCCCATGCACATGTCTCATACTGGGTATGTGTATAATAAAATTGATGCTGCTTTATATGGTGCTCTCTCGCCAATAACATTTGGCAGTGCTGTGGCATGGACAATTTATGCTATTGAAAAGGGACATGGAGGTGAGTAATGGTACAAGTAGTTTTTAAATTCGCAATACTCATGGTCCACGCTAAATAACTACAGTTATAATGATCAAGAGATGAGCCGGATCTTCATCTACATTGGAGAGGAAAATAATTGATCCAAATAACCTTGAGAGAAAATAATGAAAGCTTCTTATTTTGCTATCATCTTCAATAGGTATACAATGTGGCAACCAATTATGGAATAAAATTCTTTGAGTCCTTAGGTTTGAAAATTATAAAAAAACCCTGGGACAGGTCACCTCTTTTAAGATCAATATATGGCGCTCTTTTCGAGCATAAATTTAAATTCACACTGTTCGTCAAAGTGCACTCCCCCTTGCCGAGCCCACGTGAAGAAAATGATTGTGTTTTCATTACCATAAAAGTAGAAATAGCTTTTTCTGTATCCGCCAGTGGTTCGTCCCTCTTCATTTCAAATGAAATAGCCTGAATATTTTTATATTTTTTGAGCTGCTCAACTACCCGATTTTAACGAACTATATAATATCATGTATGGTTCATTATGAATAATACCGATTGAAATAATGAAATTAATAATTTATTACGTGTTTAATTATGGTATTTTCTAAATAACCTATTAAAGGTTATAATTATTATCCAATCAAAGACATTTTCATGTAAAATATATTGCCAAGACAAGGCCATATTTCTCACATTGTCAAAAAGTTATCAGATCTCATGTAGAGCCAAGCTGCTAACTCGATACACTCTTCAACTTCACAAGTCCTTATTTCACAAACTCTATGCCTTGGTCGAAATGAGTGACTTGGCCGTTTCTCTTCCGCCACGTGAGCATAAGGTGAAAAATTCATTCGCTGTTCATAACTTTTCTGTTATAAAATAGTTCTTATAGTTACGAAACGGCCAAGTCACGTATTTTGACCAAGGCATAGAGTTTGTGAAATAAGGATTTGTGAAGTTGAAGAGTGTAGTGTTAGCAGCTTGGCTCTAAACATGAGATCTCATAACTTTTTGACAATGTGAGAAATACGGCCTCGTCTTGGCAATATTTTACATGAAAATGTTTCTGGTTAGATTTCAGTTCTTTTTGTACGTTGCTTATGACTGGCTGAAGTTTCAAATTAAAGAATTTTTCCGTTGTTTGTGTACATTGTTATTAATAGAATTAACGGACTTTTTTTGTCTTTCTATGCCTGGATCAAATTTTCGTTTTTTTCAGCAGTCTTCTAGTGCCACGAACTAAAACTACCTGAACAATCTTTTCGGCTACTCGAAAAATACTAGAAAAAAAGCGAATTGATTATATTTCTCCCCATTTTCTAAAATTCAATCATGTCAGACGTGTAGATCAATAGTGGATGTAGGTTTTATTCGGTTCTGCTTCTCAAAGAAATATTTTGAATTTCAACATACACGGCTTTATTAACAGTCAGCATTAATTTACATTTGATATCGATTGGTATTTATTCTGGAAGGTTTTTGCATTACCAGAAACATTTTGTCTGAGATTCATGTATAAAATTCGAATTTCAATTATGAAAATTATAGAGGAGATACCAAGTGTTATATATTATTTATTATAGTGTTATTAAAAAAACTATATGTTTGAGTTATAACTCAAAAACGATAACCCAGAAACATTTTTTGTGTACGTCACTGAAAAATCCATCAGACATTTTTCAATTTGAAAATATCATATGAAGTTATCGAGATATGTAGTAAGCTCTGAAAACGCAACAGTTTTGAAATCACCCTGTGACTTCCAAAGTTCAACATAAAAAACTGAAAGCACCTTTGAATTTTTTCATGAAAAAGTAGCCCATAAATTTCTTAATTGAAATTTCATATCTCCAACTGCTGGGGGAATACCTTAGGGGACAGCAAATTTAGGATGCACTGTACTGGGTGATTCACTTATCTCGGTAACCCCAGTTTTCTCGAAAACGTCCGAATATTTTTTCATTTTGTGAATGTCGTTTAGAACAAGTCAATGTTGACTTAAGATGCGCATAAAAATCTGCGAAATAAATAAGGACGCCAGGCGTCGCGGCGCTATATTTTTTTTCTAGGAACATACCTTTTTTATCATGTCATCCGAAAGAAAATTTCATTATGATTTTTTTCGGATACAATTTTTTTCCATCCGCAGCGATCTGCTGCGTGTTTTATGATAATTCTATTCTATTTATTTTTTTTCTATTGTGGTATTATGCTTTAATTTGGAGACATAGATATGATTTTGTGTATTCAATTAAAGAAAGCTAATTTTCCTCTCAATGTGCCTCTTCAAATAATATGAAATATGTGGCTACAGCAAGATGGGGCTTCATGACACATCGCTGCTATTGTGAAGAGATATTTACTCTTCTAACGTTTGAATGTATTAATTTCCCTCAAACCAAATGAGAAAAAGCAGATTTCTTTTGTTTGTTAAGTTTCTTGAAAAGCGTGAGGTTAGTGAAGTGGTTCATTCTCCTCATTTCGAGATTAGAGCTTAGGGTCTAGCATATATCGCATTGTCCTATGCATTTAGTTTAATGTAGCCAACATAGGTTCATCCTTTCTCGATTTCCTTAACTGTGTATAATAGTTTCAGCCAAAATGCACCTTGTTCCATATAAACCATCTTACCAACAAAAAAGCTACGTCACATGAAGCAACCCAGAATCCTCACATAGTCATTTATGGGAAAAATCAACTAGTTTCTAACAAATAAATCTGGTGCCTCTTCTAAAACAATTACACATTTTTAGTTTCATTTCTCATTGAATAGAAAAAAAGTGACTTCTCTTTCAATGATTCACCTCTAAAAAGCTCTCAGGGAGAGTTATGATAATATATCAAATTATATACGAGGATGGGGTAGAAAGTTTCCGGCCTGTGAACAATCGACGAATGCGCTAGTGCGTTATCGTGAAAAAAACAATAAAATTTTGTTCTACAAACATTGCAATTACTCTGCGTAGTATCGACCAGTGATAGTCTTACCCTTTTCAAGTAATCAATGTATATAATTCCTCTCGCATCCCAAAAAGTCTCCATAACCTTGTTTGCCCATAAAATTGTTTTTGCCTTTTTTGGAGTTGGTTCCCCTTTTCCCACCCACTGTTTTGACTGTTCTTCATTCTCAGGAGGGTAGTAGTGAACCCACGTGTCATCATTAGTTATGATTCGACGCAAAAATTCGTTTGATTCCGCCATAAAGCGGCAAATTGTCGGTAGAAATGGTTTATCGAATCAGTTTATGGTCTGCGTTATCAAACGCGGCACCCACCTTGCTCACAGCTTTTCCTTGCGCAAATGGTTGTGCAAAATATTTCGCATAAGTTCAGATGACATCCTAAAAGTCTCAGCTATCTCACGCCCTTTCAACCTGTGGTCTTCCAACACTATTTTCTGAATTTTCTCAATCTTTTCTGAAGTTGTGACCTCAACGTGCAGTCCTGGGCAAGGCTCGTCAGTGGTGCCCACAGGCCCCATTTTAAATTCAGAAACCTACTGCTTGATAGTTGAATATGATGGGGAGAGAGAAATCACCTAGTATTGAATATATCCCTTCTTTTATCAGTTTCGTTGTAAAACCTTTGAAATAGAAGTATTTAATGACGGCAAGTTTTTCCAATTTTTTCATTTTCACTAAAACAGTGGAAGCGTCTAGCGTAATGTCCGCTAAAACACGTAACGTAGTGATTGGGCTGAAATTTTACATACAAGCTGGGTAGAAATAGTACTGTAGAAAGCTGCTCCAAAAGTAGACCTAGTGAAGCCATCTCTTGTTCAGGCCGGAAACTTTTCACTCCACCCTCGTACTCGACTATTACTTTCTATAACACTGAATATAAGTGGAAACTAATTGAAGAAGCACATTAAAGACCCAGAATAAAAGTCTTCTGGAAAGATTAAATTCCAAAGTTGAGTGTTTTTTATTTGTTACAGGATTCTTAGGTGAAATTTTGGCTTGGGATAAATTCAAATACTTTACTAAAATAGCTTATGCTGTCTACCTAGTACAGTTTCCCTTATTTTTTTACAATGTGGGCAAAACAAAACACGCTGATGAATTTTCCGTGTCTGAAATGGTGAGTGAAATATAAAAGAAAAGTTTGGGTTTTGTTATATTACTATGGTCTGTTTCAGTTTCAAGTGACAGAGACTTTAGCAGTTATTGTTATATCTATAGCGCTTACCATTTCAATTGAAATTCCATTCCAAAAATTGAAGATCAAAATAGTTGAAGGTAGGAAAAATATCATCTATTTTATTATTATATTTCATCTATTTATTTTTTTAGGCTACAAAACTTCAATTCCAGACAAAAATAGGATACCAGATTTCAAGAGAATAGTTACTGAGAAACCAAAAAAGAAAGAGGATATTTTTTCATTATTTTTGAGAGATATTGATTCAAAAGAGAATTAGAACTTCTGAAGATTAATTGAGAGACTGTTTTGTAATATTTAGTATTAAGAATAATTATATTTATTTATTTGAATAAACCAGATTTGAAATTTTTTTATACAAAATAAATACTGTTCAAATTTAGTCTTATTGTAAAAAATTAAAAAAAAAAAATTGAATATCTTATTAGAAAGCTAGCTATATTATCAACCAGTATTCTTTGAATAATGAGGTGTTTCGATGAAATAAAATTATCATTTTTAGTTAAACGTTTTAATACGTTTTCGTAACATAAAATCTTAGATAGAAAAATTGATATTACCAATATTTAGATAATTTAGCATGACTTCTATAGAATTGAATAATCAGAGTCAACATAATTTACTCACTATCCGATTTCTCACTTTTGGATTTACCACTATCGGAATCAGAGCCTGATGCAGACGTCGACCTGGACCTAGAACGTGATCCTGATTTTGATCTACTTCTTGATTTCGATCTAGAGACAGATGATCTTGATTTCGAGGGGGATTTGGATTTAGATCTTGACCGTGACCTTGAAGATCTTGATTCAGATCCAGATTCTGAACCTGATGCGGACTTAGATCTTGATCTTGACCTTGATCGAGAAGCAGATTTTGACTTGGAACGTGACTTGACTGGAGAACCAGATCGAGATCGAGATTGAGATTTGGAACGTGATCTAGATCTTTGTGATGATCTAGAAGATGCTCTCGAGTTTCTTTCCTCTTCTGAAATTACAAAATAAATAACATTTGCCAGAACTAGAATATATTTGCTGAATACTGAAAATTAGTTCAATTGCTCTAGGTAAATGAGGTACCAAATAAATTGAATTTTTTCAGATTTGAATAAATGTTTTACTCACTTTCATTATTATCTCCATTTTCAATAGTCTCTTCATTTTCATTATTTTCGTTATTTTCATTAGTTTCTTCATTTTCCTCTTTATTGTCATCTTTTTGTGTATTAGTTTGAGGTTCTTCTTCAACTTCTTCCTCATCATCACCTTAAAAAAATTAAATTTAGAAATATCTTAAACAATAAACTTTGAAAAACTAACCTGGTGGTTCCAACTGCTTTTCTCTGTATCTCTGCATTCTGAATTCATTAGCATCCATAGGCCTATGTTTGACTACTAATCTCGTATTACTGGGGGGTTGCCCAACTTTTTGTCTTCTTTTATTTAATCTTACTCTTGTTTCAAGCTCATTATAGAATACACCATCTTGCCTTATTACCAAGAAGTAATTTTCTTCATATCCTGAAATTATATAAAAAATTTAAAAGGAACTATATGTATTTTGTTAAACCTATATACCTTTACTAGCTTTACTCTTAACATTCCAATTGTATTCTCGTGCCATTTTATACTCATATTCTTCATCATCCTGATATTCTACTTGATTAGCAAAATCTGTCCTTCTTTTAATCAAAGTTTCTTCTGTAGGCAAAAAGTATGCGACAAACTGTTCCCCACTTTCATCCATTACACCTCTGCAAATTCATTAAATCAATAGAATTGAAAAATATACATTCATGCAATAATTAGTCTTCGTCTTGGCTTTTTGAAAGAAACTTCAAATAATCAGATCATTTTCTCAGAAAATAGAAATTCTTTAGACAAGGGATGTAGCTGTAGTAAAAGTCTAGCTACTAATAATTCATAATTAACTGTAAATACAATGAATAATCACATAAAGAGCAGTTTTGAATTATTTTTTCAATATTATGTGGCCGAATTCATGAAAAATTATGACCAATTCATTTTATAAGACCAGTGCATGCAGGACTAAAAAAATTACAATTAGACTTCTGAAAGCCATTTGAATTTCTGAATTACTCATTCTTTAAGACCTAAACCCTTGATCCAAACTGTAATTGCAGTTTGTACTCTTCTATACTAATTTAAAGTTGAAGCTTTGTTCTGGATATTTCTACAGGATGTTGTACAAAAAAATTCAAAAACTTTTGATTTTTTTTAAATTTTGATCAGACTTTTCCGCAAGATGAGGATGGATTTTTGAAACATAGATGAATTCAAAATAGTAATCATCGAAATGAAAGAGGAAGTACAGATTTCTTTTTTGCATTTGATTGGAGATGTGAAACTTCATTTTGACGCAATTGGATGTCACCACCTTAGTACTTTGTAATATTTTACTCATTACTTCACAACCAATTGCTTCAAGTATCGAAGTTTTTTATGAAGATTTTGTTCTGAGATGTACGGGATACTGATGAGGCCCAACAAGGCCGAAACCGGTATATCTCTCATCTCAGTGACAAAATCTAATATCATTTCTCCAACCTCATGATAAAAGATCTCTGAGCCTGGGAATTGAAAATGGTATTCGTTTCGATGATTACTATTTTGAATTCATCTATGTTTCAAAAATGTTCTCGATGTGGCCTTTGTAAAGGCAAAGAATTTTCTTTTTCATGAGAATGGATATTGGCTAAAAAAAATTCCCAGTGGTCTCCATGAAAATACCACAATATCCCTGAGTTTCAAGAACTTTCATATAATTTACTGGTTCATTGAAACTTCAGTTTCCCATCAAATAAGGTATTCATGGCTACCACCAATTGAATTTCCTGTAGGTAGAATTTTAATTTTGATGAACCATTAATTTATAATGGAAACTCTTAGAACTAAGCATTTCTTTCTTTTATTCTTGATGAGAAAGGGATATTGTGTCGATAACATGTTTCATTCACAGAACTACGATTTTCCAAAAAAGCGAATAGCAAAAGCAAATAAGCAAGGGCGACCGCAGAATTTTTTCTCAGGGGGGGCCAAACAATGATTTGATGAGGCGCAGGTGAAATCAGTATTGGGATTTGCTCAAAAACAAGAAGGGAATCAAAATCTCAGGAGGGGCCACGGCCCCCCTGGCCCCCCCGCGGGCGCCCATGCAAATAAGCCAAGTTTTTTTTAATCCATGGCAATTCGCTCTTTCGTCGCTCATTTTCGAATTTTGCATTCGTGTTGGAATAGGACTCATTCTGCAACTTGTTTTAAAATATAATACTACCTGATCATTGCTTGAGACATCTCTTCAATTTGTGCTGGAACTTGTTTTCCAATTGGAGCTGGGTCTGAATCAAAAATAACTTGTGCACAAGGATATTTCCACAATAAGAAATCAGGAAAGACAGGTAACACCTCAACTGCAGTAACTCCAGGCTTACTATAATGCTTTTCAACCTTTTCTTTAGAATCTTCGAAAGTTTTTTCAATAGCTTTGATTTGAGAGTCCCGATCCATATACAAGGTTTCGTTTTTCAAATTCTTTTTAATACTGTATCCCACTTTGGCTTCCACCTTATCCATAGTTTGAGGTTGAAATCTGGTTTGTTCAGTAGAAATATATTCTGTACGACGTAACCAAGATACTGAGCGAGCATGGTGCCGTGATCTTTTTGAATCTTGGGGAGTCAGAATATCTTCTTCCAACAGTTTTTCATCAGCAGGATCTGAAACATAATGAAGTAGGAAAAACCATAGCTATGATAATAAACCTTTATGTTTATATATTGAACATTTTTAGAAGTAGAAGTTCTGCACTCCTAGTCGAGAAACCTCACCTAGAACTGCTCCTGGTTCTATAGCATAAATATCTTTATTAATGAGATCAATTCCAACACCCATGTCATGTTCAGTCAATACCTCATAACGATAATTTCGTTCCAAGGAAGTGGGGTTGTATTGAATGAACCTGAAACATATATCGTTTGAAAATATTCGTTGGAGGAATGATATAACTTACCTCGTTGCATCAAAAGGATATGCAAGGAACTTCAAATCAAATGGAATATCCGGCAAAGTATTGCAATATTTCACTCTACATAACAAGTCTGATCTATAAAACCAAATATTCATCAAATTGATTTCAATACATTAAATGATATTCAATATCTTTACGGAATATTAACAATATATACCTTTTCTCAACAGGTTTGGAAACAGCTGGCGCAGGGGCTGAAGGAGGGGTGGCTCCAGTTTGTATTGTGGGAGGCATTATACAGTTTTATCTATTCTTTCAAAATTGTTCATATAATACATAAAAACCAAAATAATTCTAATTTGTCAACTCAATGAACTGTCATCTAGTTTGAATAGCGATTTTAACCTAGAAAATGATTCAAATCCATAGAAAGAAGTGAAAAGTCTTTATTTCTTGTTTGTTCGAACCGACTGTCCTGCAACCAGTAATGCCTCTGGTTGGAGGAGGCAGATATTACCAGTGGCGTAACGTTTCTCAGCCAGCAGAGCTAAGCGCTCAGAATCTCGCACTGATTTATCCACAGACTAATTAATAGTCTATGGATTTATCAGTCAGCCTCAAGGATTCTGGGGGAGGCACAACTTCGACAAAACCAGAACCAACAAGAAAATTTTAGTTTTAACATACAATGTTCGCACGATGAGACTAGAAGAACCTCAAGTGGGATAGTCCGAAATTACTCACCAAATAGGAGGAGTGGCGTTCCTGGTGAACAGCAGGATTAAACATCTTGTCACTAAATGCAAGGCCATATCAGACCGTGTTATCTACATTATACTGGACCTAACAACTGCTAAAAATCAAGATAACACTAGGTTCAAAATTGTAATATGAGATTTTAATGCTAAGATAGGACAAAAAACTGCGATAGACAGCCGGAACATCGGTAACTTTGGACTGGAAAACGGAAGAACAAATGTTCTGCATGAACACTTTCTTTAAGAAACAGCCTCAATGAAAGTGGACTTGGAGAAGTCCAAATGGTGCAATGAAGAACGAAATAGATTATGTCCTCATTACAGATAAATCATTCGACCAACAGTGACCCAACAGAGAGAAAATGGAGGATTACAACATAACAAATCAACAAAAAATTGGAACTCAACGAGATAACCGGTCAAATAGTGGGCAGTATTCAGGTTGCTTCCAAAAAAGTATGTTCCATAAAAACAAAAGCTGATCCGAAACTCAGCCAGAGCACAAATGTACTGCTTGCAGAACGCAGAACAACGGACAGAGACTCAGCAAGATATCAAACTTTGGATAGAGAAGTGAAGAAGGCAATTATAAGAAAGGACTTGAGAACACAAAGACAATAAACGAAGCTATCGAAAACAACATGAATATGAAAGTACTTCGATCGAAAAGAACAAAAGGAAAATAACTCATATATAAAATTAAAAATCAAAAGCAAATAACATATCCACCATCCAGCATTTTTACAAGGAACTTTACAGCCAATCGGTACCTAAACCAAACACATCAAAAATTCAAAATGTGGGCTCTGAAGATATCCCCGAAGTCGACACTATAGACCGATTAAAGCAGACCCGGCAGACTTCGTACTGCCTCAATTAATCAATAAAAAAGCAGAGTATTTCTATTTAGATTGATGAATATTATGTTTTGTTACAAATTTCTGAATGCAAACATAATGCATATTTGAAATTTGACAACCAACAAAAAGGTCGTTTGGTCGTTCCTTTGTGTCGATCGATTCCTCGTATGACAAAGGGTATCCGCGCACATGCAATTTTCTGTCGAGCGATCGTTTAGTCGCAAAAATAGAAAAGGTCCTACATTTAATAGGGAATGCAGGTACAGGGTGATTGTTTATTTTTTACTCAACAGCTATCTCAGTCTCAGTTAATATTGGTCGTACAAAACGTTTGAATGGGCAAATTTGAAGTATTTTTTATTGGCATTGAGAATTCAGTACTAAGAAATTCATAAAGGCATCGAAAACCTGAAAATTTGTAATGAACTCTTGTTTTTTAAATGGTACACCCTGTATTTATTTTTTCTAATCGATAGAACTCTTTCTTCGGATTTCAAATATATATACTTTATTGAGGTTTATTTCGGCAGTTTCTGAAAAATATAGATAGTTTCTTCTAAATCTAAGGCAGCTGCGGAATGCTACAGAGCCACACGATAACGATGCGATTTCTTTATATCAAAAGAAACGTGGATAAAAAAAAACAACTGATATTCATTTTATTTATATATTAACTAAAAGTTGAATTAAGTGTTCAAATGACCCTCATATATGTCTACACACAGTCGATATCTATTAATTTTGTTTTTAAGGGTTTTCCTTACCATTTATGGAATATATTGAGGTTTTCAATTATTTCTTCCTCTATTCTGAAATTAATCTCTTTAATATTTTGCGGAGGGGCCATATACACTTCATATTTTGAATATCCCCATAAAAAAGTGTCCAAGGTGGTTAAGTAGGGACTATCAGGAGGCCATAGAATAGAACTTCGATATGAAGAAATCATATCGAGTGGCCTTACACAGCTGCCTTAGATTAAGACGAAAAAACCTATATTTTTTAAACACTGCCGAAATTTATCTCAATAAAGTATATATATTTGAAATCAGAAGAAAGATCTCTACCGATTAGAAAAATAAAATACAGGGTGTACTATTTAAAAAACAGTAGTTCACAACAAATTTTCAGGTTTTCGATGTCTTTATGAATTTCTTAGTACTGAATTCTGAATGCCCATGAAAAATACTCCAAATTTGCACATTCAAACTTTTTTGTACGACCAATATTAACTGAGATAGCTATTGAGTAAAATATAAACAATCACCCTGTACAGGGTGGGCATCTTTCGATGTTTTAGCACTACAACTTTTGAACCAGAGGAGATAGACAAAATCTGATACCCCATTCTCGATCTCTTTTTCGGAGAAACTAACCAGAGTAGTATTCATTCTTGGCTACCTTCTTTTGTTTTCGAGTTATAAGCGAAAATTGAAAAAAGGGCGATATCGGAAAAAATTTATATCTCCGCTAATAATGATGATAGAGCTCTGGAATTAAAACATTATACAGGCACTTTTTTACGTAGAATCCAGTGGCGTGCTCGTTTTTTTTGCACCATTTTTAATTACGAATCTATGACCCAAAGTTATGTTTTTTTAAATGGAAGCACTATATTTTTGTGCCATTTTCTGAAAGCTTGAGTTTTTCTGATTTCAAAAATATATAACATCGTAAGGTTTGTATCAATATGAGTATAGAAATTGGTCAAAAACCTATTTTTAATGTGAGTCTCAATACTTTCTATGGTTTCAACTGTTGATGAGCACAGAAAAATGGAACTTCCTATAACAAGAGCAGTCTCATTCCGTCAATCTCATTTTTTTTATACTTTCAACTAATTTCTACAAAATTCGAACACGGATATATTTCATAAACTCTTCAATCTCAAAATGGATTACGAAATAACGAAAAGATCCACATGATCCACCGTTTCAATCGATACACTTAGTTTTGATGAGATGAATGCTGGAGAATATTTTTATTTTCTATTTGACAACTCGAAATATTAGGATTTATGGTTACAGCACCGATTACACTCAATACAGTGTCTTTTTCGTCATGTATTTTATACTTTTTTGATCTTTTCTTTTCGAAACTTCCATGTTCAATCAAATTGTTCTTGAGTCGTCTATATATTGACTTGTGCGGTTGAATTCTTTCTGGAAAACTATTCAAATACTCTTGTGATGCTTCATCCTCATCATAATTACATCTAATGTAACATTCGAGCATGTTGAACTTTTCATTACTTCCATAATTCATTTTGAAATGAAAAAATATATACGTATTTCGAAACAGTGATATCGTTGATTTGAATTCAAACCTCCGAATGATTTGACAGTCAAAAGCTCGAATCTCTATGACAACAGTCTATTATTCTTCGATCTTGGAGACATTGAGTAAAAAGCATAGAAATGAAAAAACTACTAGAAAGAGATTGTGGTAATTATACGATACTAAATTTTTCTGTGCTTATCGACAATTGGAACCATAGAAAATATTGAGACTCACATTAAAAATAGGTTTTTGACCAATTTCTATACTCATATTGATACAAACCTTACGATGTTATATATTTTTGAAATCAGAAAAACTTAAGCTTTCAGAAAATGGCACAAAAATATAGTGCTTCCATTTAAAAAAACATAACTTTGGGTCATAGATTCGTAATTAAAAATGGTGCAAAAAAAACGAGCACGCCACTGGATTCTACGTAAAAAAGTGCCTGTATAATATTTTAATTCCAGAGCTCTATCATCATTATTAGCGGAGATATAATTTTTTTCCGATATCGCCCTTTTTTCAATTTTCGCTTATAACTCGAAAACAAAAGAAGGTAGCCAAGAATGAATACTACTCTGGTTAGTTTCTCCGAAAAAGAGATCGAGAATGGGGTATCAGATTTTGTCTATCTCCTCTGGTTCAAAAGTTGTAGTGCTAAAACATCGAAATATGCCCACCCTGTACATGCGTCTAAACAGTCGCATTTTGGAAGTCACGCGATTGTCCCAAAATCAGAATGAGTCAAACTTGCGTCAATTCAATCGCAATTCAGTTGCTGCCGAGGTCCGAACTCCTTGGGGGAGACTTTTTGGGGGTAATTTATAAGGTCCTATTGTTAATATTAGAGCTTCAATGCAATCGGTTTTCAGGAAAATTCATGTAGTTGCGATTTATTAGTCGCAAGTGCGCGAATGAAACATTTTCGAATTTCTTTCTTGGCGATTGCGATTATTCAGTCGCGCGACAAGAAATCGCAAGTGCCCGAATAGGCAAAGGAGTTCATCTTACTATCTTTGTGAGTGACGGTTACCTCTACGTGCGCGAGAACTTTCTTTACTTCGGTGGTCTTCCCTGATAGTGCCATTCAATTTGTGACAAAACATAATATTCATCAATCTGAATAGAAATAATCTGCTTTTTTATTTATCAATTGAGGCAGTATGAAGTCTGCAGGGTCAGCTGGTTTTAATATAAAATTTAATATTATAATAAACTATTACGGTTTAATACCTTTAAAATGGGCTTGGAATTATCTTGTACAATATGTGTTGCGCCAAACTATGTCATCTGAAAACAGCTGTTATATTTTTGAATGTTGGCCAAAAAGTGTTTGGAATCATTTCCTATCCCAGAAACTAAATAACGAGGGGATCTGGTGGTGGGACCAATTGTGGCAATTTTACTTTGCCTTCAGCACAACATATTCAGTAGATTCAACATGGTCTTTCAACGCCTTACATTATTCACACATAAGTAACCGAGTTAGTATCTATCACAAAAGATCAACTGCAATAAGAAGTCATAACTTGAAATTATTAGTTAATTATTTATTTATATTTATTATTTATTGATAACACTGGTGTTTTGTTCAAACTTTGCGTCGTCCTCACTTGAAGAAATGATTGAAATCGAGAAATAGATGTAACGATGTTATAAATACTGCAAATAAATTTCAAAACATCGATGTTTAATTGTCAACAATCGATGATCATCGAAAATCAATGATAATCGATCACCTCTATTTCCAAGGAAAAACCATATTAAATACCTTGCATTTTTACATTTTCTCACCTTTAAACATTTCCTGGAATTCCACGAATAAGTCAAGACCAAATTGGTCCAGACGTTCTCAAGTTTTAGCGTACCTAACGCACAGCAATTCATTTCGAAATATACATATTTTTACCAGCCCGTAGAACTGGCTGGATTCCATTCGAGCTTCAGTACATTAGACCACATCCAAACGTTGCGTGCGCTCATGGAAAAATGTATAGAGTACAATGTCCCGTTACACCTTGTATTCGTTGACTACCAAAAAGCTTTCGACTCAGTAGAGGCATGGGCGGTGATAGAGGCAATGAACAACGCAGGGATTGACTCAAGATATACGGATCTCATAGAAGACCTATACAAAAAATGCTACTTTCCATGTCCAAATAGATGGAAACACAACAACGGATAAGACAGAGACAGGGTGATTCGATTTCGCCAAAATTATTTACTCTTGCGTTGGAAAATGTCTTCAAGATATTGTCGTGGCAACAAAAAGGAGTCCACATAGACGGGAGATGCCTTAATCATCCCCGTTTCGCCGACGACATTGTATTCATGAGCACAGATGATTTAAGGGAGCTTTGCAATATGTTACATGACCTGAAGGAAGCATCACGACTGGTAGGTCTAGAAATGAATCTTGAAAAAACCAAAATTATGAGCCCAGAGAATATTTGTGTCACTGTCTGCTGTCGGTAACCACGAACTCCAAGTTGTAGAAGAATATATATATCTTACCCACAACATAATGCTAGGCAAGAACAATCAGCCGAAATAAAGAGGAGTATAAGGTTGGCTTGGGCGGCTTTCGGAAATCTCGCACATATATCCTCAAAGAACCAAGAACACCATTAAATTTGAAAAGGAAGGTGTATGATGCTTGCGTGCTGCCGGTCATGTTGTACGGGCTCGAGACGGTTACTCAAAATAAGAAAAGCGCATAACGACTGCGAATCTGTCGATGAGCGATGGTACGAGCAATTCACAAAAATATCAGTGGGAAAACCAAGGTGCGTGACGCGGTGGAGTAAACTGCTAGAAGTAAATGGGTTGGGCGGGTCATGTAGCATGTAGCGATGAACGATATAAAGTGGTCAAAAACTATAATGCAATGGAGACAACGACTAACAAAAAGAAGTGTTGGCAGACCCTTGTTACGATGGCGAGATGATATACAGAGACGAGCGGGAAAAAACTGGATACTCGCAGCACAGTGTAGGTCGACATGGAAAAGAATGGAAGAAGCCTATGTCCAAGAGTGGATTCAAACAGGCTGAAAAAGAAGAAGAAAAAATATAAATATGATAGTATAATATCAGCCTTAGTTAATAGTAAAAGGGGTTACAGTCCTCTGCGACCTTATGGTCTATTGTGCCCCCTGACAAAGCTTTACAGCTCGCCTTCCATTCCCAAAGATCTTATGAAATCCAATATCTCGGAAGGCTTCAGTGAGGCTAATTCCCCACTCCTTCAGGTCTCTTGACCAAAGCATTGTTTCATTGTAAGCCAAAGGGCTTACAATGCCAAAGCATTCTGTAACTAGGTGAATAGGAGTTTTTTTCTCCTCCCCACAGAATCTACACTCGTCAGTGTCCGATACGCCGATTCTAAGCAAGTGCTTTCTGAGGCGACAATGCCCTGTAAGAAAGCCTGTGTGGAGGTGTAGTTGGTTCTTACTGAGATCCAAAAATCTTTTGGATCTTGCAGTTTCAAAATTCCGAAGGAACTTTTTGGAGTGATCCAAGCCTGAGAGATTCTGCCAGAGTGTTTCTCTTTCAGTTTTCTCCATCTCCAGTCTCCTTCTTATATGCACATTTTCTTATACCACAGAAAGGTTCTGGGCCAGTGAGTGGTTTCCGAGCACCCTCTCTGGCAAGTTTATTGGCCTCTTCGTTACCTCGTTACCTGTGATTCCCGAATGACCAGGAACACAGATGAAAGAGACCTTATTTTTTTTTTGCCTACCTCATTGATGAGTTTGCTCCGGCATTCCCATGTCGACTTTGAGTCGATGATATAGGAGTTCAGTGCTTTAATAACAGCATGACTATCTGAGTGAATAACTATGTCGCAATTCTAATATCTAGACATCTTTGAATTGCTAATATTTCTGCTTGAAGAACACTCACACAGGATCCTAACGATAGTTCACACTTGGCTATGGCATCGTGAACCCCAGGGAAAGCCCCCGTGTTGGTTTTAGAACCATCTGTATACCATTTAAAAGTATTATCTTTGAAATTTTGGTCGGTGTATTCCCGCTCTCATTCCTCTTTTTTGCATAGCATCGTACTGAAGTTTTTCTCAGCACTTACTTTCCTGACAATTGCATTACTAGGAAGGTTCGCAGATGAGATGTAGTTACTCAGAGAGCACCAGACTCTCTGACACCTAATTCTCTCGCTACCTGCGCATTTTCTAGATATTCTGCGGATGGCCTCATGGACCACCCTGTCAATTACCAGATGTAGGGGTGTGAGATCTGTTATGATCTCAAGTGCTCTGGTTGGGCACGTTCTCTTGGCCCCAAGGGCGGTCCTAGCCTTACATTTTGGGGGGAGGGGGTCGCCGTTATGGGTTTACAGTTTTCTGATCGGAAACAAGTGTATTTGCACAAAGAGCTCATTATAAGCAATGTAATTGTAAGATTTTGGGGGAGTCATGACCCCCCTGACACCCCCCCCCCCGGCTTACTGTCCAGGGTAATTCCCAGATAATCCTTAGGCTGCTATTAGATACTCGACCCCATATGTAGCGAAAATGTTCAAGACATGCTTGGAAACTTTGAAATGGAAGTCCTACCCCACCCGCCGGCGTACCCACCATACGTTGCTCCCTCGGACTACCACTTGTTTCGATCAATGGCCCACGGCCTGTCTGACCAGTACTTCCGGTCTGATGAAGAAGTGAAAAATTGGATCGATTACCAGTTTTTTCAACGCGGGATTCGAATGCAGCTCGAAAGATGGGAGAAAGTAGAGGCTAGCGATGGACAATACATTGAATCATAATTGTATAGCCAGATTTTTTACAATAAAGCCTCGAATTTCGGGAGGAAACGGCAGAAGCAAAGTTGTTCACCTATTACAATCTCTACACTACCATCTGTACACTACAATCTCCACCCACTATCTTCAAAACTATCCAAATAATCTGATTTCATCTTTTCATTCGGCCCGATGAAGGTCCTGTGAGCCTATTGATTGAAGATGGTATTTATTGCGATGAAAACTATTTTTATTTTAATTGTCAAAGAGTGAAATAGGATAGAACTTATCTTTTGAGGCTGCTAGCTAGATGTCGCAATTTGTATAAAGTTTAATAAAACCCCTTACTAATAGGCTTAAAAGTAGACGTTCCGTATAAAGATTTCGTCTGTGATATGTGATATTTTTTTTCTTGAAACCAGTTATGAAGTTTGAATTTATTCTTCAGTTATTCATTCCGTTATTGTATTTTTCCATTTGTATGAGTACCCAGGGTCGTCGAGAGCTTCGGCGGCCCTGGTACATACCGCAATTACGGGCCCCTTGATGATGTAAAGTAACCGTACAATAAACTAAGGATGGATTTCTTTCAAAATGAATATCGTTGATCATTTTCGATATTTTGAATACAAGAGAGCATTCACTGAAAACTTAAGAATTTGGAAAGAAGATATGTTCAGTTGATATAACAAGGTCAAGGGCGTCGCTAGAAATTTTTTTGGGGGGGGGGTAAAAAAAAATTTAGGACATAGTATATTGTCATGATATGCTCCTATGTGATGATTGTATGACTTATTTTTTGGAAGAAAATATTTTCCTGGGAAGGGTAATTACCCCCATTACACCACCCTCCCCCCCTCGTAGCGACGCCAGTGAACAAGGTCATAGAACATTTTGACGGGATCATCCTCGTTCACAAATGAAATGTTTCAAATCAATGAAAATTACAACATGAGAAGAAAAAAGAATTCGACAGAAATGGAAAAACCGAGCTGAAGGACTTGAATAAACTAAATAATACAACGAACACATCATGGAAATCACCCAAAGAGTATGAACACCAATACACTGAGCATTCATTTATTTCAAACTAAGTAGGGCTACATATGAAAAAATTTAAATTTACAGCAACTTTGTGAATAAGAGCGGGACGTCGGATTTTCCATAATCTGAATTGGATTTTCATTCGGCAGATGTATGTATTCACGAGGGCGCACCCAGGACTACATTTAAGCAGGGCTGCATCAATATGCATCTTTGTCGTATGATCGAAATGAAAGAAAAGACGTCCTTTGATCTCAAAATTTAAATTTTTTGACTACATCTTTTGGAACTTTTCAAAGTAGTCTCATTTTCAACAGAGCCGGATTAACCATGTGGGGTTGCCTTGGCAGTGCAATTTTTAGAGGCTCTTTGGCAGACCAATTTTTGGGGCCCCTTTTCAACCATCATCAGAATTTTTCTTCCCTTGTATAGGGCACGGGGCCCCTAAACAATCTCCGATTCTGCCTCATGGCTAATCCGGCTCTGATTTTCAAGTCTTCTGAAGGTACCTACAAGCTATACAATGTTAAAATATAGAAATAATTATTGTCATTTCCGGTTTTTTTATCCCAAAACAAAAAAAAGACTTCTTTTCTCTCTCTTCTTTCATGAAGAATCACCCACATTTATTAATCTTCCAATGTAAATATTTTCGTCCGGTAATATTGATGCAAGTCGCGATCAACTTTTCATGTGTTTATAACTATGAATGGAAAATTCTAGTTTCTCAGCGTCCGAGCCCCGGGCTCCATTAGAACCGGGGCCCCGGTAATTTGTACCGCCTTCACCGCCCTCTCGAGTCTCGACGGCCCTGTGGGTACAGTATTTTCTCCCCAAGTTTCAGCGCCTTTTAGATCGGTGTTAGCAGCGTTGGAGCGTTGATTGGAGTAATACTATACAATCAACGGTTTGGGATCGTTCTGGGGCGCCCTTATAGTACAGTAGCCCACGTAGGCATGGCCTAGGTTCTTTAGAATAAAATAAGATAGGAGTCGAATTTTGTACTCAAAGCTCGGTATTTCTTCCTGAAAAATCCCAATATTTGGAAGGCAATTAAGATCGTCATTGCTGTTTTTCTTAGCTGAATAATATTCTTCTGATAGTTTATCTCAATCGAGAATGAAAAATTTCATCGATATTCCCATCTCAGGAACTAAAACATATCGGATAAAGAATAGAAGTTCAGTTGGAAAGCGACCTTTATGTATTGTTTCCAAAATTGAATTTTGAATATCAGTATAGAGACTAATAACCTCACCTTAACATATCTTATTAAAATCAGATACCTACTAATGGAGAATGATTTTTTGAGATGAGTTGAAATTGGCGTGATATTATAACGGTAAAGATGTGATCTGAAAACAATGAAGCCTTGTGAAATATTTAATGTAACGTGATTAAGTTATGAATGGCTCATGCTCATTTTTAGAAGGAATTTCATCCTTGTTGCAATAAACGTATTTTGCTATGATGATATCGTATTTATATATGTATATGTCGTGCGTTTTATTTTGAGACAAGTTTGAACCAAGTTAATTTTATCAATATTAGGTGTTGATTCTGATTTTGCGTATTTTCAAATTTATTGACTGAATCATTAAAATATGATACTAATTATTTTTTATTTAGGTACAATCATTACAAATTGTTCGTTATGATGATATTCAATGATTGTCAGAACTTGTGAAAACTAAAGCTGTGAAAGTTGTTAATAAAATAATTCATTTAAAATCCAATGAGCTTGAAAATGAGAGTGACTATGGCGCATCAGGAATATGGCCTATTTTCTTTCTAATTTTACTGATTTCGTGCTTGGCATCTTTACCAGATAAGGATTTCGATTTATCGGTCAATAGCTCGTCTCCGATTTCATCACCTAATTGTTCGAAGGCCAAATCTGATATATTTGTGGTTAATGATGTTTCTTTGAAAGGAACTTCGATAATTTTTGTGTCGTCACTTTTTTTCCTATCCACATACAAGTCACCAACGTTCACTTTTACAACTTTTCCTTTCGATTCTTCAGATTCATATGGTGTAAAGTGAAATTCTCCACAGGGTGGTTTTTCTGTTAATATTTTGCATTTTTTGTTACAGTTGGTTTTTTTATCATCGCCTGTTTTTATATGAAAAAGTTTTATAGGGCAGATTTTTTTCTTTTCTTCTTTAACACAAGTATTAATAGATGAATTTTTCTTTTGTCCATGACAACATTCATGATCTAAATTCTTCTCTTCGAATAAATAAGGTTTTTTGTTTGGCATTCCTAAGTTATTTTTCTTATTTTTATCAGAAAAAGATTTACAATCTACTGAAGGTTGAGACACTGTTGATACAGCTTCAGCATCCTGGGTTAAAGTGTCGAGATCTTCAGGAATAATTTCACAATTGAGAATCTTAGCTTCTGTTTCACGTAAAGATTCTACTTCATTTTTATTACTCACTTCTTTCTTGATCTGGAAAAAAGAAAAGAGGACATTAGTTACTCTTGCGTTCGGCGAATGTATCAAAAAAAAGTTTCATGAATAATTTTCAGAATAGTTTTTATTAGATAGATAAAGTTAGAGACTCAATATTTTTGTGAAAGAGAACCTTTTTTTTTATTTGTGTTATGGCCGGGTTGTGAAATCTGAAAATGTAGGTAGGTACTTGAAGGACGACAAATTCAAAATTTATGTCTACGTCAACGAGCTTATGAAAAAGATCACTTTTTTGTCGAAGAAACGTTTAAATGAATACAGTCGTCTCCCAAAAATTGAAATTTCCAGAAATCTACGCTCATAGTGTCACGAACGAGTGATCCCAAAAATTGACACCCAGAATAATAATACAGTCGACTCTCGATAATTCAAACATTCGATAATTCGAAGCAACTGTCGGGCCTCTTGAAAAATAATCGCTAAATCTAAATATTTCAATGCAGAATGCAATTAGGTACACTCAGTAATTCGAAGCAAAACAAATCTCCAAAAGAAATAAAACACTATAAGTTCTTCCACTCATACTCTTTATATGTCGAAGTTGGGAGTTTCAACCTGTCCAAATCCCAGCGTTAAAATTTTCATTCTTCCTTAGAATACCGTTTCACTTGGTGCAGTAGACTTCATTACTTGCCCAGTTTTCCTTTCGTATATCAATACAAGTATGAATCCCAAGTACATATGCTTGTCTTTATTTGAAAACCGAGGGTTTTCCTAGTTTAAATGTTCATCTTATCGTGACAACAAGAAATAAATGTTTTTAAAGGCACTCTATGACCATTTCAACCCATTTCATTTTTCCCATTGATATTATGAATCTCTCGAAGTTTTTCACCGGTTCCTTGAACTTCGAATAATGTAATAATACCATTGTATAAAGAAAGAGATTCTTTATACAATGATAAAACTTTTTTGCTGGCTTCAGAGACGAGTGCTCTTGAGAGTCGTTGTGAGGTCCGAGGTCCTGCATTGCCCAATGGCAGTTACTCTTCACATCTCTTTTAGATCTGCTGGCAATTTTCGTTTGAGTTGCCATCGTTTTGTACTTCGGTCAGTATGAATTACCGATTTCAAATTTCGGGAGTTTCCGGACCGTCTCGGATCGGGAATCGGCCGGGAACACGATTTCGGGTAGTACGCGCTAGCGGCGGACAGTGATATGAGTGCCTCGTCGAGCGACTGATGAAAAATTCTCTCTCTGATATCCCGCTATTCTGGCACTGCACCTGAAGAGGCAGTAGTTTATCCTCTTATTCTCGAGTGAAATAGTTTAACCTAGGCAATTGTTAAGATTGGTGAGTACGAAGTTGATCAGAGAACCATATACTTATTTTTGCTAATATATATATATATATATATGTTATATATTATATATCCCAAGAATCTATTCTCTGTTTCAACTATATCAGCAAAGACTTCATTTCTTGTATATATATATACATGGATAAAAATCTAATGGACATTCTACAAATCCCTCATTATTAATCACTCTTCTATATATATATATATATATATATATATTCTTATGAAAAAGAGAGCTAAAATAACACAATAAATGTTGAAACATTTTTTTTGATAGTTTTTTTTGGAGGGAGCTAAGCCTCCGACACCTCATTGGAGGGAATTAATCCTCTGACATCTCTTTGAAGGAAGCTAAGCCTTCAGTACCTTTTGGAGGAAGTTAAACTTTCAACTACTTTTTGGAAGGAGCCAAGCCGCAATACCTTTTGGAAGTCTCCAAGCCTTCAGTACCTTCACTTTGAGGAAAATTAAACCCTCAACGCTTCTCTTTGGAAGAAATACAACCTCTTGCAACGTCATACCTTCTGGAAGAACTACAACGTCTTTCTGGAGATTTAGGAAATTGAACTTTGGAAGAAGTCGAGGGATAGTCACTTTCCTTACCTGGCATTATTCTAACAAGATAAGTTAACTAAGAACGAAAAACGCTCGTGAATGATGTTTCTAACGAATTTTTCACTATTGTACATAATCTTGTCCTCATTGTTTATTTGTTTAGCGTATGGCATCAAGACAATAATTAATAATAATATATCAAACATTCCATCAGAAAATCAATATGTCTCTGCATAGGCTGACTTAGGACATTTTCCCACAATGTATCCAGGTATGATGGCTGAACCTGTTTTGCAGTTGTTCCTCTTCTTGTCCTCATGTTTTGATGTTTCAATTTGTAATAGTAGATATTGTAAATAGCTATTGTCATCAGAGAGGAATAAATCTCGACTGTTCAAGTTTTGATTATCATTAGCCTAAGTAGAAACATATTATCTCCTTTTACTTCATATAAATGTAAGGTGGTCTCATGTTCTGAGTAGCTGGAGCATCTATTGTTAAGTCATTACCTAACGTAATTTATCTCTTTAACCTTACACACAATTGGCAACCAACGTAAGGCACAATTTTCCTTGTGCTTACATAATTGGTGATCTACGTGCGAAAGGGTGTGATTTCTCTTTAACCTTACAAAGTGAACTTTTCATGTGGACCTCTAGCTTTGTTTGTATTTTCCCGCTTTTTTTCTTGAAATATATGGCAAACAGAAGTCTTCATGGTGCATTTGTAATCATTCTAAGGATTTTGGACTGGCTTCTTCGAATAACTGACATGTGTTGTCTATTTGTATCTGCGTTTTAACACAGATACATGTTGGTTTTTGGTCCATGGGGATGCCCAGGTATTTGACTCTTCGAGTTTGAGATGCAGGTATTCTACTCCATTTATGGTGACTGGCGATCATTCGCCCTTTCGTATTGTGAAGTTGCCGTATTTGGTCTCATTGATCTTAATTCTCCATTTTTGTAAACATGTTCCTATCTGAATTCTGAATCAGATGGTTTTGTAACTGTAACAAGCTTCTTCTGGTTCCTCATCGCTAGCTAAGACTGTACCATCTTCTGGAAATGTGCCCATCACCATACGAGGATTGGTAGGTACTCGTAGATCTGCTGTGTTTTGCAGATACGATACAGTAGGGAGCCTTCAACATTTCCTCGTGCGCATTTTTGGAGTTCTGAAAAATTAATTCTCGAACTGTAACCGTGGACTGACAGAGTTCAGGTTTCTTTTTGCGGTTGGAGCAAAATGTGCAGTCACATTCCCTTCTGCCCGTACAGTAGAAATATGCTGGGATATTCCGCGACATCATGATGTTAGGCGCGGTACGTACTGAGGGATACGACAAGCGATGCAACAACCAATTTCTTATTCTAATTCTACACCGATTACTTATAATCATGCAAACGTATTGGAAGCAACTAACCTAATGCACACTGAAGCTATCGCGATAGTACACCGAAAATTGTCAGGATCAAGTCGGCTTGAGCGACTCAGCTGCCGTGTCGCTTCAGCGACATAAATGCATAGTACCTTTCGACACGTCCGATTGATCATGTCGTAGCGAGAGGAGGCTATCATATCGATTGTCGTATCCCACCAGTGCGTACCGCGCCTTAGAATTTCAATCAGTAGGTTCTTCGGTCGTCTCTTCTCTTGTCTCCAAACTTTGCTCCTACCATTCGTCCCTCCCTTCCGACCCTTCTAGAAATTTTGCCATCTCCTCTGTCATTGATTGGCGTCTCGACTTCTCGTTTTTTGCTGTTTGGTCAGACTTAACGCTTTTGCTATTTACTGAACCATCAGATCCAATGGTGGTACCGAGCATATCCCCTGTAGTGCCTTCTTGGACAATGTTCTGTACGCATTTGAGATACTTATTCCTCTGCAGAGATAAGATGCAGTTTCTATTTCGTGTTTCTTCTATCGCATGAAACCATACTGGTATCGCGTACGGTATTTCATTTAGAACCTCTTTTCTTCTCTCTTGCTTCAATTGATTTTGGCAGCAATTCACCTAGACTGTTGACCAGTGTCTCTGCTCTCTTTGTCACTGCTCTTATATGGGCTCTGAAGTCCGAATGTACGTCCAGCGTCACATCCAAAATACTTTGCCTACCTAGTAAGCTCTATCTTTCTTCCCATCAGCTCATCATTCTTATATCTGGCGATCTATACTTTTTTATTCCCGATAGCATGATGGCTTCAGTCTTCTGTGAAGCCAGATTCAGTCCCATTTTATTTGTATATGGTTTCGTTGGCTTCCACTTCCAACTCCGTAGTTCTGTTTCCTTCTACGAGGACCGCTAGGTCGTCGGCAAAGGCCACTAGCAGAGATTTAGGTTGATCTCTTAGAAAAATGGTTTAATTTGTCTGAATGCAACTCTGATCAAAAGATTCACGGAATTAAATTTCTGTCACATTTTTTCTAAGGTTTAGGCGGTAAATCTGATATTAGGAAAACCTTTGTTGGCATGTTTCCAGGGGTGGCATAACTTATTATGAAACCTCAAAAAGACTTCATCATTTTCTCTAGGCTGGATCAGAAAAAATGATATACGAAAAGAGTATTTCTTTTGAACGCAAGAATATATTCTTCAAATATATTTATGATTTGACCTTGTATGCAACAGAAATTGAATTCTGTGAGTGAGAGTGCAATAAATCAGAAAAAAATTCAATATTTCAACAGCAGCCTTAGTGCCGGGATACACTTGGCGTTTTTCAAATGATACAAAACATGATATGTATTGACAAAAAGGTCAATTGAGAAATAAAAAATTCTTAAGACTCCGAAAAGTTTGATGAAGTTGAGAATTCGTCTGACGAACGAGTCTGATATAGACTCTCCGAAATGTTGTGGAGCTTACAAGTGTGTTGTTTCTTTTTTTATTGGTAGGCAACAAATTTTTGAAAGAATTCGGCCCCTGACAAATGAGTGCACAAGTGTTGTTTCTTTTTTCTTTGTTATGCAACACTTTTTTGAAATTATTTGGCCCCTGACAAATTAGTGCACAAGGAAGCCTTTCTTCGATTACTTAAATAAAAAATAAAATCTTCTGATTGATATCTGTTTCAGAAACTGGGAGAAAAGACCCTGAAATAACTTCAGAAAAAAGAAAAGACCTTCCATAAAATATTTCAATAGATATTTAGGATTATGTTAAGCCTATTGATGCTTATGGTCAGTCAACTACATACCACTCTTTCACAAAATTCGAGTCGACGACATTTTCATGCTACTCGTTGTTTTGACAACTAAATCTAATTTTGCAATGCCCTAAAATTAGTTCTTACATTCCTGATTTTTCTTATCTGTTTCCATACATCTCTAAGTTGTCGGTTAGGAATACCTAGAGTCGTTTTCCTACGACATCTACAAACTTTAACTGCGTTGCACAGTTCTCTCGACGCTGGTCTTAGACCGTTACATTCTTTATCATCTACTAAATTCTCTTCTCCCCTGGATGTGTTGATTCTTTCACGCATTCCACACGTCTCGTTCTTACGCCAGATTGAAATGCACATGCATGGCATTTACCCCATTTTCCAATACGCCACCTGAAAAACAAATTTATCGGACGAGTTCTCTTCGAAAATTGTAGAAATACAACAGGCTCGCGATACAATCCATCAGCAAAATCGAAAATGAGAAAGGTTTCTTCGAAAAAAAAACCTGTTTTCATCATTTTTGTTTCTATTAAAGAATTTCAATAACTCATGAAATGTTGAGTTTCACTCAAGTTATGGCATATTACAGAAATTGTCGGGTATAGCTTATAGATAAGCTCCAATGATGAACCGGATGTTCCTTTTGAAATATGAAAATAGTAAGAAGAAAAGGAGTACGACAGTAAGTTGCAGAGGTCTGAGAATATTTTTGAATGAAAGTAAATTGTCGAAAATCTCTACATGCAAGTCTTCAGCACAAAATTATGAATAGTTTAGATGGGCATTTAAGTGCCCATCGCGGTGAATCATCCTATACATGATATATATGAAAAAACAAAATACAAATAAAATGTCAATTAACAGAAGATTAATGAAACGTGGCTGTCTTTGAATTGAGGGACTCATATAATATGACTGCTCTGATTATAAGCATCCAACCCTGGATTCGATGTTCAAGAAAGAATCGGACCAGGGAGATTAACTTCAAATCAAAGACTCAATAATAAGTATACCTTGTCCTACAGGGATGCTCGTTGCATTTTCTCGCTTCTGCTGTTATTTTCTTTACGTGTTTGCAAAAACGAGGACTCACTTTGCCCTGCTTCTCTTCCACACAACCTATGATAGGTTCTTGAATTCCTCCTTCACAATTTGCCGAGCATTTTTCATATTCCAGCACTTCCCAATGGAACATGCCGATTCTACGAGTATCCGTTATCATTTTTGCGTACCGGTACTTATAACCGGCAGTAAAAGGTTTGAAAAAGCATACCTGAAATTCGAAATTTTAAATTTATTTCACAAATACGCCAAGGTACTCTGAAGAAATATGGCAACTTGAGGCTAGAATCAGTTAACTGTTTTCAAGATAATCAACCAGTAATGTAAAAATCTCACATATAGAACTTTTTCAGTGGCTAGTGGACCTTTGATTATCAACAATTCTTTATCTGGTTCCGGATGTCTATATAATGCTTCTGTTTGGTCTACAGAAAATGTTATATCCGGTGACTCTTTACTGAAAAAAACAATGATGTCATAAGGTCAGAGTGACGGATTTGGTTCATAGCATTATAAAATTCGCCGCAATAAACGAAAATCTTCATCATTTAGTGAATATACATATTATATATATATATATGTCGTAGTCAAAAACCTCTTATCATAAGATATCTTATCCTATGATAAGTCTATGAGAAACACCAACATATTCCATTTACAAATAATGAGCACTTCCCCCACCCAATAATGGGAGAACTGAAATGTGAAACTTACTGATCTCCATTAAGAAGGAAACGATTAGTTTTCAAGTCCTTCAAAGCTACGATGTTCGGTGACATTCCCAACTCTTCAAAAATTACATTTCTGCTTTGAGAGGGAATGATAGCAACTTCTTGATAATCTGTTAAAAACATAATATATGTCATTAAGTCCAATGTTAATGGATATATATATCATTATTATAATAATGATAAAATAATTCGATTTTTCTTATGTTCCACCATATTGATAAAATACTGAAATCTGACTAAATGAAATATTTAGCATATAACAAAATATCCCGATCAAAAGTTGAAAATAAGCGAAAATTATATGTGTACCTTGTCCTGTATGATTGTAAAAGTTTTCTATGATTTCACATTCTGTTCCGTCGCCGTTGCAGATGCCACAAATATCATCAACTGCATCTGATCCAATCATGAAATCACACCCAACTTTCTGCAAATTAATAACATGCATACCTTCTAGAATATAGAATATTTGCTTTCATAATAATCTTTGCGGAAAACTTAAATGCAAAAACAGTTTTTGAGATAATTTTTGATGCACACTATGATAAAGAATTGAATTTATCAATGTTTTAGTAGAGAAAATTAGTAAATAAAACAACTTTTTAAAAAAGCCTCAAGTGGAGAATTTGTGATAATTTATTCAAAAATTACCACTAACAAAATTTTTCTCCATGTTTTTGGCATTTCACTTATTTTTGAACAAATTTCATATGAAATGTTTTTTCGAAGTTTCATTGTTTTTTTACTATCATAACGTTAAAAACCTAGATACCTCTAGTAGTTTTTTATATATTTTAAAAACTAATGAAGATATAAAAAGGGCTAACAAAAAATGTTCAGACAAATTTTGTAGATAAATGCATAAGCTTCAAACAATTAGAGTGAAAAAACAGATGAAAAAAATTTCAGCCATCGATTTTCTAGAAAATTAAATACCCATCGTAAAGTTTTTTTATTATAATGAAAAAAAAAATGTGAGCACCACTCACGGATATTTTGTGTATTTTGCTCAAGCTACATTAGATTATTGCCGGAAGGAAAGAAGGAAAAGCATAAAAATTTGACTATATTGGAATTGAAACTGTTGTGTTCGACATTCTATTGATTGCCTACAACTTTTCTAGAAACTTTCAATCACAAATCTGTTCATTTATATCATTTGGTATATTATGCTGACACAAAGCCGAAAAGCATACGATCGTGTAAGACTGTGAAAAGAATTCAAGGTGGTTGTCAGGAGTTGAAATATTGAAAGTACAATATTTATAACCAGTATTATACGAATATTATACAGGGTGTCTTACCGGGAGTGCCCATTAAAAGTTTATGGAGAAATAATAATTCAATCACTTTCGAATTTCGTGTGAAGATATAAGCCAAGTTGACCTTCATTTATGATATATTCTTAAATATTAACGACTTTCTCTTTCACCGGAAATGGTATCAACTTTCTTATTTCAAATGAAACACCCTGTATATTACATATAACTTTGAATGCCACATTCATTTCATGTACCATTCGCTATAGCTATCTAGAGCCGTTTTCGAGTTATTCAATGTTTTTTGAATAAAATTACAAATTGAGGCTTTAACAACACTGAGAATTCAATGAAAGCACAACGAACAATCTCAGATCTGTTTCTTGAAATAGGTTACCGAAAAGATATTCGACGTCACTCTGTAGAATATATAACGTTTTGATATACTGGAAGGTAAAATGAGCATGTCAAAGTTGGAATTCAGAAAACGGCAAAAACTCGATTTTTTTCAAACAGAAACCCTATTTTATCACTCTTCTATCCATTTGTGAGAAAAAACTAAGTGAAGTTTGTTAAGGGTCTCCTATATTTGAAATGTACCATTTTTGAGATATTAAGGAAAAACTGTTAAACTATCAAAGTTTGAATTCAAAACAAGCCAAAAATTCGATTTTTCCAAATACCAACCGTATTTTTCCACTCACATATCAATTCGTGAGAAAGTCTTTCAAGGGTTTCCTATATCTAAAATGTACAATTCCCAAGATAATCAGGAATAACTGCTACGAGCATAATGTAATATGTGGGGTATCTAATACGGTCTATGTTCGCCCTTTCATACTTTCATAAGAAACTCTACGACTTTATTCAAAGTATTAAAGGTTTGTTTCAACTCAAGAATTTATCGAGCAATGTATTGGCAGAATTCTTTCCCAGAAGGAATAAGGAGTGAAAAAAATTTGAAAAAATCGAATTTTCGGCTTTTTTTGAATTCCAACTTTGACACTCACAGTTCACCCCCCAGTATTTCAAAACGTTATTTTCTCTACAGATTGAAGTTGAATATCTGTTCGATAACTCATTTCAAAACACAGATCAGAGATTGTGCATTGCGCCTTTATTGAATTCTCAGTGTTCTACAAGCCTTAATTTGTAATTTTTTTCAAAAAACAGTGAATAACTCCAAATCGGCTCCAGATGGCTATAGGGAATGATACATAAAATGAATGTGGCATTCGGAGATCTATCCAAAACAGTCATAATATACAGGGTGTTCCATTTGAAATAAGAAAGTTGATACCATTTCCGGTGAAAGCGGAAGTCATTGATATTTAAGAATATATCATGAATGAAGGTCAACGTGGCTTATATCTTCACAGAAAATTTGAAATTGATCGAATTGTCATTTCCCCATAAACTTCTAATGGACACCCCGGTGGGACGCCCTGTATATTTGGATACACTTACCGTACATACTCCGGAAATACAAGTGTATTTAGTTCCTGGCTTACAAGGAGTTCCGTCTTTAGCTCGCGGATAGATTTTCCGTATAATACCTTCATCATTCATGCAAAATAAAACGCATGGTTCATCTGGAAATGAACGAAACTGTGTTTTATCAAATTTCCTTATTGACATGTTTAAAGGAAGAAGAGTTTTATCAACATGTCTGGTCAAGCTCATGTTATTAGGCATTTGAGGAATCAAGTTTGCACAGTTTAGTTCCAAACTTATTCTGAACAATGAAAAATTATATATACCATCATTGAAATAAGCTCTCCATGGTCCTTCCGTTGATTTTGTGTTTCCCTCTGCACATTGAACATCCCGAAATGTTGGTTCACCTGCTGGACATGGCTGGAATAGAAATTGCAAGGGGTTAACTCAAACTTGAACATGGGGGCTTATCATCATTATGTGTCCTGACAGATGAGCACTCATTTTGATTCATGTCTTAAATATGTTTCAAAACTTTTTATATATCGCTTTCACATGCAACATGAGTAATTTTTGTGATGGATAGAATTGTTTATTTTTTTAAGGGAGGCGGGGATTGAAGTTGATCTTTTCTAAATTATTTTCAGTCCGTTTTTGCTCTCAAATTAATATATCAATCAACCTAGTATGGAAAATTGATGCTATTTGTTTATTATTATTATTATCAGTATTATTATTAATGATTGTTTGATTGATAAAATCTTTCAATATGTACACAAACGATGTAGTAATTTTTTCAAAAAGACTCTTTAAAATCAGGGAGCTCCAAATTGGTTACTCGTAAATTTCAGACAAATGTGGCCTATTTCTAGGATAAGTAGATAACTGAAAAATAAATAGGGTTTTCTTAGTGAAAAATTTTCGTCAAGTTTTACGTATTCAAGATTGAGGGATATTTTTAGCTTCATCGATGAGGTCTCATTTACAAGACAAAAAATGTCTAATTCATAAAATGCATAGTTATAATTATTTAACTTCATCATAAATTCTTATCAACATGTTATTACTTCAGAATTATTCTTAAATCAAAATATTTCGAAAACGGGCACACAGCATCTATGTACCTATCGACTTTTACCAAGAATTACTTCTTGGTGAAACATTATTTGTGCCGTTTCCATTATCTATGTGGTTGGTTGTTACCGACATTTCGGCAAGCCTTGGCCTGCCGTCTTCAGGGTGTTGTTGGTTCTGAGAAGGACCGGTTTTTGCCAAACTTATTCTGTCTTTTTGTGCGCTCCATACTATTTCAATTTCGCAATTACAGTGCAGGGATTCGAACGCAAGTTATCCTAGGTGCAATTACCGATATTACATTCACTCTATCACTAGTCTACCGAAGCAGGGAATTATTATACAATTTAAGTTATACAGGAACAACCTTCGTGGACATGCTTTCAAGCTGGCTAAGGAACCTTTTCGGTCCAATGCTCGTAGGAATTTCTTATCCAATAGAGTCTTTGATCCGTGGAATGGTTTGCCAGGATCTGTGGTTGAATCTACCAGTGTCAATATGTTCAAAAACCGTTATGACCGATGAAAGCTAAGTGTTGGTGCTTTGTGAAGTGTGTTATTTAAACTTTTGCAATTCTGGACTTGAAAGTTGATTTACGTTTCGTTTTTCATGTTTATTTTTTTTTCAGGGTGGAATGATGATTTTTTTTTCTCTTGTTTTTTGAACCGAGTTAATAGGTGTTCACCTCAACTCTGTAATTTTTTATTATAATAATAATAATAATAATAATAATAATAATAATAATAATAATAAAAATAATAATAATATATTAATTATACTTCTTGTGGTAGAGGTCACCTTGACTTTATCTACCTGCGCAGTTGGTATGCGCATTCTTTATTTCCAGAGAGGGCGTGCAGATTGGGTTAGGAGTTATTGTCATGAAAACTGCTTCTTTCAATTTCCTTCTTATCCATCCTTCTTCCTTTGATATTATGGAAGCTTCATCCCATTTGACGTTATGGTCCTCGTTCCAAGCGTGTTGGACTAGCCTAGACTTATCTGTTTCTTCCAGTTGAGCTAGTCTTTAGTGCTCTTTGATTCTGACTTTCAGGGAGCGTTTAGTTTCCCCAATGTAGGATCTGCCTCATTCACATGGTATTTCATAGACGCAATCTTTGGTTCTCTGATTCTCGTTGTCAGGTTTCAGCTTCGTGAGTTTTCTCCTGACAGTATCCTTGGTCTTCAATGCTGTTCTCACGTTGTATCTGTTATCAATTCTCCTTATTTTCTTGGATAACCCCTTCACATATGGTATGACAGAGGTTATCGTTTCGGTCGGCTCATTGTCTGTTGGTTGTTGCTCTGTTGCTGCTTCTCTTGGTTCTCTGGCTTTCTGAAGTATCTTCTTGGGGTAGACGTTTTTCTTGAGGGTCTCTGTAATATTGTTGAACTCCTCACCACGATCTTCTGGGCTAGAGCATATCTAGGTTGCTCTGTCGTATATAAGCATCTGGCTACTCCCAATTTTGTGTTCAGATTATGATTAGATTCGAAGTAGAGATATTGGCCAGTGTTTGTTGGTTTTTTGTAGACTGTGGTATATAACTTGAATTGTATAATAATTCCCTGCTTTGGTAGACTAGTGGTTAGAGTGGGTGGAATTTCGGAAATTGCACCTCGGATAACTCGCGTTCGAATACCCACAATGTAATTGCGAAATTGAAAAAGTATGGAGCGCACAAGTCCAGACAGAATAAGTTTGGCAAAAACCGGTCCTTCTCATGACCAACAACACCCTGAAGACGGCAGGCGAATGCTTGCCGAAACGTCGGTAACAACCAACCACATAGATAATGGAAACAGCCCAAATAATGTTTCAACAAATATCAAGAATATCTCGTTCACAATTACTTCTTGGTGTTAAATTGTTTGATTGTAATCTTGATTAATAAATATAATTTTTTATAGAAGAATATTGTCATATTCTTCTCAATTCCTTCAACTATATGTAATATAGCATGTCTAATAGAACACGACGTAGGCATTTTTGAAGAACCATTTTCAGAGAGAGAATTTTCACCTACTTCTGTATTGCAAATCCAAAATTTCTGTCGTTCTCCCGTGCAGAAACGTCCACCATTGGTAGGAGTTGGATTATTGCACTGTCTCTCACTCATTGTAACACCTCCACCGCAAGTCCTGGAACAGATTGTTGGAGTACTCCATTCGCTCCAACCACCGTTCACTGCCTTGGGTCGCTGACCAGCCTCGATGCATTTCGTTTGAAAGCACCACTAAAACGAAATGAGTAGAAAAAATTACCATAATCGAAAGTTTGAAAATGGGAGAATGTTAATTCATTAATGCCCACTTGCACCGTCAAATATATGTCTGACTTACGTCCAACTCAAATTTTAAGTCAGGTTTGAGACGCCGATTCTCTTGCACCGCAGTTTAAGTGCCACATAAGTGATGACTATTTTGAGCCGCGAATATTCATGGCTTAAACAAGACTTTAGCCCGTCTCAAATATTCAAACGTCAAAAACGAACTTCAATTTTGACGTGTTGTTTTTGATTGCGTGAATTTAATAATTAATATGGATAGATTTTCATTAAATGAAATTGATGATCTATATGAGGATGATTTCGACATATTAGATATCATTGACTATGGTTTTCCTAGAAGTCTAGAATTTATTAGGGCCGATCAGTACCATGATATGGACGAATTCGCATTTTTTCGGCGATTTCGTTTGACCAAGAAAAACTACTCTGCAACTGCTGAGATTAATTGAGGATGATTCAGAATTTCCAAGTGATATGTAAGTACATATCTTATGCATGATGATGTCAAACCTCAAAGAAGGGAGTTTAAGCCTTGATGATTGTAGGAATCAGAGTGTATCACCGATGAGTCGACTCCTTGCGTGCCTCCGACTCTACGCATCAGCAGGACATTTATTGGCTGTAGCCGATTTGATGAAAATCCACCAATCTACAGAATCAAGAATAGTTGTTCGAGTTTCAGTATTCATAAAAATGCCTCAGACAGAAGCAGAATTACGTTCCTTCCTAACCCAATTTTACCAAATTGCTATTGGAGCAATTGATTGTACCCATGCAATTATTAATTCTGCAGGTACTATTTACTCTTGTGAATATGAAAAGTATTACTTCGATGATATTCCACAGGTGCAGAATTATGTCATGCAAGTTACGAATAAAGAATTGTTGAAATCAAATCAAATCATTTGTGTTCTGTCGTCAAGAACGGGTCAATTAAAGCTATTAAAAAGGGTCCCTGGTCTTAAATAAATTTACTTCTTAAATTGACAAATATTCGACTTGTGTACTGACAAAAAATTCTACCCTAAAACAATTATGACATAAACTAACTTGAAAAATAAATTTCGAATTGCTGTCATCGGTGTCTGGATTTAAAATTATAAGTGCAATTTTTCACAACATCCTCCCCCCCCCGATGACAGCAATATTAACTACTGGTCTTCTTAAAAACTCTCGGCTTGTCCTATTTTCTGCTGATCCGATTTGTCCGTCAACAGGGTCATCGATTTTGAGTGGTCTTGTATTGTTAGTTTTGTTGATGGCAACCTTCGGAGCAAGCTCCCCTTTCTGCCATGCCAACTCTTCCTCGAGTGTTGCTACCTTCTTTTGTAGCTTCTCTTCGATCCTATTGTGACTCTTCTCGTTCCTTGCAGAGGATGTTGTCTTTTTCGTTTTCAAAGGCTGTAGTCTGAGATCGCGAATCTCTTCTCTTGTATCCGTTTTCGTCTCCAGCAAGGAAGTGTCATTGACGGCTTCTTCTTGACAGGTCATAAGCTGGGACTTCAAAGTGGATACCTGAGGTTGTAACTCGTCAGCGTGCTGTTTCATAGCGTGTACCTGCTGTTCAATAGCTGCTTTGCTGAGAGTCTTCTCTCCGTATTGCGCTTCAATCTCTAGACGCTTCAGTTTTTCTTCGGCCACAGCGTTCTTGAGTGTTCTGAGCTCCTCTTGCATTCTTGCTAACGCCAAACTATGATTGTCCCTGTCTTCTTTGAGAAGCGATTGGAAGTGAAGAATAGACTCATCTTTCACCGCTATTGTATCCTGTAGAGCTTTTATAGATGCCTTAAGTGAAACAACCTCCAGTTTGGTCGATTCTGTTGAAGTTCCATCACCGCCGCCATTCTGCACCAGTTTGTCTTCTATCAGAGTCCTCAACAGACTGAGATGCATCTCGCATTCGTTCAGTTTAGTCTTCAACTGCTGTATAACATCGTCCCTCGTCACCACTTCATTCTTCGTGTTCAAGAGTTCCGTCTTGAGGTTTTCTGCACGTCTTGTATGGTCTTCAGATTTTTCAAAACAGAAGAAACTGCATTCTGTATTGTCGATGGCATCCTTATGTAAAATATGATGATGGAATTTTGTACAATTGTTGATACCACATAAAGTCTTTCTTCTACAGAATTTAATTTGGTGGTGTTCAAAACAAGAGAAACATAACTTCTTATTCGTAATGAGTTCCCAACGACTGTCGACAGACCTTTCCAAAATTTCCTTACAGTTCGAAGTCTCATGATTTTTACAACATATTTGGCATTTTGGTGTCACTTGTGTAAGCATAGGTCGATGGTTGACATTTCTTGTCTCTCGGTGGTTGAAATTTCTAGTTTCTCTATGGTAGAAATTGTCTTGACGTTTTCTGTCATTCAATTCAGGTTGTAAAAAAATACTCAAAATTCGGGCTTGATTCTGAATCCACGATGTAAAAATGTCCAAGGTTGGCACACGAATATTCAATTCTGACACATAGATTGCCCAATTGTACTTCAAGTGTGTTGGAAGTTTATTCAGTAATTCCCTCATCACTTGTGGATTGCTCAAATATATTTCCATGTGGAGATTTCTTGCTGTAGCACTGAAATTTTGAACTTCCGTAGCAAATTTCACAAAATTGATCTGGTCATTCTCTTTCAAATTTGGTAGAACACGAATTTTTTCGAGGATTGTTTCTATTATAAATTCCGGTCGTCCAAATCTCATCTCCAGAGTTTCCATGATAGAGTGAGCATTTTCAAATGATATTAATAGCGGTCGAACAGCTTCGAGTGCTTCCCCTTTAAGGGATTTCTGAAGTCGAAATATATTTTCTTCGTCACTATAATGATTTTGGGTTCTTTCAAATGTAACTTTAAACATAGGCCAGTCTTCAGATTTTCCATTGAAAAAAGGTAAATCTTGAGAAGAATTATTTGTCTTGGAAATTTTCAGCACTTCAGATAGTTTACCAATTCCTTCTGCTATGGTTTGAGTTAGAAGTGTAATAGTTTCGTCGGGATTTTTTGACTTCGGAATATAATTCTTCTTTTCTTCATTTTCAAAATATTCTCCATCTAACCATTCATTTACTTTTTTCCTTGAGGACATTTCCGATGATAAGTCAGATCCAGTGCTTGGTGATTTTGATGCTTTCTTTGACATTATCCGTTCTAATTGAATTTTATTTTCACTCATCCTCTTCTTTAAATCCATTAGATCTTGCTGGTTCTGTGTCATCTCTTCCAGTAATTCGGCTTTTGATTTCGAAGAAGCTCGGCTTGCTTTTGTCTTTTGAGATTTATCGTCATTTATAGAGTTGTCTTCTTGGGTTTCAGATGGGCAACGTCTGTCCGATTGCCTTTCATTGGAATTTGGAAAGCGAATTGGAGCTTGACCTTTATTTTTTCTTTGACTTCTCCTTAATTCGCTCATGTTCCCGGGTTTCGGCACCAAATGTTCTGTCGTCAAGAACGGGTCAATTAAAGCTATTAAAAAGGGTCCCTGGTCTTAAATAAATTTACTTCTTAAATTGACAAATATTCGACTTGTGTACTGACAAAAAATTCTACCCTAAAACAATTATGACATAAACTAACTTGAAAAATAAATTTCGAATTGCTGTCATCGGTGTCTGGATTTAAAATTATAAGTGCAATTTTTCACAACAATTTGCTTCAAATAAAAGAAAAAAACATTGGTTGTACTATGCCAGTTTTTCAGCGGCCCAAAGTATATGTCGTTCTGTGAATCAGAATACTGAAAATGAAAATGCGTAGACAAATTATCTTGTTCGTCTATGAATTCGAGTGTTCTTCTTACTTCGCTGTGCTCAGTGCCGACACAAAACCATATGGTCATGTCGCATTTCTATGTCAAAACAAACAAATTCACTGATTTATACAGTGTTGCCAGATTTGGCATTGCTTAGCGCGTGCTTAACAAAGTCGTTTCTATTAGATATGCGGTGCAAGATCTGATGCGTTAAGGCGGGGAAAAGCATGACTCAAAATTTAAGGGCGCCTTAGTTAAGGGTGCCTTAACCAGAAAACGGTGCAAGTGGGCATAAAACATTTAAGCAAAAACCTATATTCAAAAAGGATTTCTGAAAGCGAGATGATTAAATCGTAATAAGGGTAACAAAAACAATTTGTGAAGACAGTCGAGATGTAAATGGAATGATCTAGTAGACAAAACAGCCATTATAGAATCGCCAATGAAACATAACATATCTCGATTGTGAAATGGAAAGGAAAGCAAGCAAAAACTCTGTAGTTTGTGACAATATACATATACACGAATATCCCGCAGCTGCTATATTCCTTAACGAATAATTGTGTCCGCAATTTTTTCAGGCCTCTTGTTTGTTCCTGATATGAAATAAAGTATTTTCGGGATATTTTTATTATGAATAGTAGTTGTAGTAAAGGATTAAAATGTTTCAAGTAAAAGGGTTTTTGTTGAGAGGTACGTTTTTCAAGACCTAAAATAAAATGAAAACATGAAAAAAAAATAAATTTATTCCTTGTTATCTTTGTTTCAATTTTCGCCATAAACCATTTGAAAACGATTCCTTTCAAATAATGTGGGCGGCAAATTCTTCGACATGATTCTTTCTGAGACTTCAGTTAAAGCACTATTTCGTCAGGTATTTCTCTAATTACACGGCTATTGGTGGAATTAAATGCATTTATTGTAGCAGACGTAATATGACATCAAATCCCCACAAGCAAAACTGTGGTTTAGCTTTAGCCTGTTACCATATTCGTTTATACGATACGACATAGCATATTCGGGTGATACGAGAAACGAGAAATATGAAACGATATTCTTCAACGCGTCATGGAAAACTGGAGTCTGGTCTGAGATCATTTTCACCACTTATTAACCACAGTGTCGGCCAACATTTGAAACAATTTTCAAGAATAAATGTCGAGAATAGAATTTTTGACTCAAAACTGAGATCGAAGAATGAAATTTATTTTTTCCATATTTATTTTTACAGTGTATGGCTATAACGAAATGGATATTTGTTTTTGCAAAGTGGGGAACTCACATTTTGACTAGGTATAGCTTACCCACACGCATATATATGAAGGACAAAATATTCGAAGAGGTAATTTATATCAACTTCTTGCACTGAATTTTTAAGACTTTCCCAAACCATATTCGAACTTATATTATGTGCGCATTTCGAATGTGAATTGGTTCATTATTGTTTGAACACAGGATCATTTGACAATTTTTTATAACCCCCAAAAAAATATTACCTGAAATATCTCGACCGAACAAGATTTGTGATGATGAGGTATTAGGTATATTTGTTAAATCTATGCCTTCTCCAGTTCTGCAAATCCCGGACTCTTTATCCTCGAAAAATCCGTGGACTGTCTGAAACCAGTATCTGAACTACCATAATCGGTTGCATGAACCTTGAACAGTAGACGAGTCAGAAACTTTGATCGGATTCTGCGACTGAGCATGAGTCGTTTGTTTCCAAACGGTTTGAGACTGATGCTAAAACAAACCTTTATCACGGCCAGTCAAGATTTCAACGAATTCTAAAGGCTCAGCTGAATACGGTTGAGTAGAAAGAAATAAATTTGTTAAATTAGAATCCTAGAAGACTATCGAATTAGCATAATCGACTCTGCGATAACTATTGACTGATTACTTCAGCATCACACCATTTTGATATTATGAATATTCAAATAATTTCCGATTTAAATCCAATGAACCAGTTTGGTCTTCATCAAACATCATTCAATTTGGGTAGCTCAAACACTTGCTCAGTCTAGTTCTAAACAGTTTCTGAACACGTCTTTCGTCAATTTCTAGTTATTTCCTCTAGACGTTTCAAGCATTCGTTTCCACACCACCGTTGAGGTAGAATGCATGGCGCGTTTTTTTTTACATGGTTTCCCCAGTAGGCCTAATCCATGGGTAGTGAGTGAGGATCCTCCATTTATTGCTACCTTGAACATCTTGTGTTCACTAAATAACCCAATGAAACAATATACCCTACAACGACAAGTTACGACATTGAGATTAGCTAGTTCTGCTCATGGTCCATTTTAGTGACCATGAAATTCGTAATATCAAAATGCGAAATGCTAAAATAATCAATTTTCCGTTTATTCATAATTTCGTCGATATACAGATCCTACAAGAATAGTAACGAATCTACAAAGTTCATTCATAGCCAGGTCAAAGTACCTACCCATAAAAACTCATCAAAATTCGAGAAGAGTTTGATATGGAAAAACTTTGTGATTTTAGGGATGCAATTTTCCGGAAAATCGTCGAGTGAATATGTTTGCTTATTCACACTGGTTTGAATAATCAATATACAGAAAAACGTTCAGATCGAAATTTTTAGCTGATACAATTATCTACAAAGTCTGCCTGAAAAGTTTTTCTGTAAATTAAAAACGAGAAATAATTTATTTCATCTGAAGTCAATTTGTGTACGAGAGCGAATGTCCCATTTATTGTCAAATTTAACCATTGAACCAAACGTAGTCAAAATTTAAAACGGCATTCTTCAACAACTAAGAGATTTTTATTTGAGATAAAGACATTCTGAATTTTGGATTATGTATTTGACAAGTTATGCGGTGATTGCTTTCATTTGAAAGGAAAATTCAATATCGATATTCGAATAACTACAATTGGATGAGAAATTTGTGAATCGCACTATCTAACGATATATTGAGAGTGGTAGCAAAGATTATAAAGTATACTCTATAATCTTTGAGTGGTAGCATTTAGAAATGCTACGTCATGGAAGACCCTGTACTTTGTACTGCAACTGCGCCAGCAGTCGTCGAAAGAATGCGTCACCGATTGAAAAACATTCGGCGCGCTCAATACAACAGCCAACAGATCGCCTAGGATCTCAACGTGAGCAATTGCTGCGTTCGTGGTTTATTGAAGGAAATGTTTAAGGTTCAGCCATTGAAAAAAAAGTTTCAAGAACTCAAAACATTGCAACGTCTCAAGCGTTGCATCGATCGAAGGAGCTAATTTGCTTGCTCAATGGTGGGATGCTTCCCAACATTGTCTTCTCCGACAAGAAAACTTTTTGCATTTAGTACTTCCATCGTTCCTTTTCACTAGTGTGTCTTGTTATAAATCACCGGATTTGTGGTTATTCCTCATAACAAAATTAGGGTTGTTTTTTTAGAGGTTTCTCCTTTGACCGTTCTTACCGACCGTCGAATATACAGGGAGTTTGTACTACAATGAGCGCTTCAACTCTAACGTCTAACGTAATGACGTTATGCCCCTTTTGCATCGGTTCAGTTGCTAGTGACACAGTATATAATAGAATAAATTTCGATTGCCTATCGCGTCATGAACGCCCGGGATGCCTCGCCTCATTGGAAGTGGTACACTGTACCGCTTAATTACAAAAGTGAGGCTCCTCTTACGAACTCAATTTTAAAACGTGTACTACCCAACACTAATTCGAGCAGCGTGGGCCTCGTTCTGAAGGCCAAAGGTCATATTCCTCCAGAATACCAAATAAAAAACTTCGAACTTTCTGCTATTGAAAATTAACAGAGATTTTGCAGTTTCGAAGACAGTTCAATTGCCGGAACCGTTAGAATGTGGAGAAAGATCTTAACAGTTAAAAAAAATACTTTCATGTTTGAACGAGTACATTTTGTAACTGTAGAATCTGGGAGCACTACCTATATTGTCTTGAAGTGTTTCGTCGTATTTTTGAATATATATAATGCCAGTACTGAACTTATCAAACTTGCAGAGTTTCAAGTGCATATCTCGAACACTTTAGATTTTAATCTTAAAACCCACGATTTCGTCACTCACTCACTGATGATCATAAAAACTGTTAGGGTACTTCTCGATATCCTATCCTGAAATTTGGTATGTCATCTAGTTTCAGTTAAACTCGAAACTTTCACCCCCCAACCCTTAGAACCGGGGGATGTATAAGTTTGTATGAGACTTCCGCAAATACTAATGGTCTGAAAATTGATACATATTGAGGACTGCTTGTTATAAATGTTAAAAAAAATATACAAGAATTCTCGGTGGAAATTACCCCCACATTTTGAATAAGAGGATCATGAACCGCTCATAAAACGCCTCATATGTGCAATTTCCCTGTAATAACCTCAACCATAGTTTCCATCGTGCAATTTCCCGTTGTAATCATTGTATTATGATAGGATTCTTTATTCATCGGTTGTGATGTCATATTCAAAATATATTGTCATCGCAGCTTGAACCAGCTAACATTATCAAAAAATTATCAGATCTCATGTAGAGCCAAGCTTCTAACTCCACACTCTTCATCTTCATATGTCCTTATTTCACAAACTCTATGCTCTAGTCAAAATAAGTGACTTGGCCGTTTCGTTACTATAAGAACTATTGTATAACAGAAAAGTTATGAACAGCGAATGAATTTTTCTCCTTACGCTCACGTGGCGAAAGAGAAACGGCCAAGTCACTAATTTTGACTAGAGCATAGAGTTTGTGAAATAAGGACTTATGAAGATGAAGAGCGTAGAGTTAGCAGCTTGGCTTTACATGAGATATGATAACTTTTTGACAATGTTAGAAATATGACCTCGTCTTGGCAATATTTTACATGAAAATATTTTGGGTTGGATCAGTTTGTTTATAAATAACGAGCAGTGAAAAGTCAAGTTATTCCTATTCCATTGATAATTGTCTCATCGAAAATTCCTTTAATTTATCATTGCAAATGATCAATGAACATTTAATCAACTTAACTTGATCTGGACTCTGAAAATTTGTTGTTTCATTCAGAAGATGAAGGCTTCGAATTTGGTTTTCACTGAAGCAAACAGTTTTTCAATCACATTCTCCGTGTCTTCGTTTATGTGTGTTATAGATTTATTCATTTTTTTAAAATATTTTCATATTCCTATTATAAATATATACTGTTTTTTAGGATTGTGAAATTGACTGATTATGAGGTCGAGATCTCTACTCTTGAAAGTCCATGAAACTCTGTTTTTAATGCAGCTCATTTCCTAACATCCACTGATCAGTCTGAACAAATATTAGATTATCGATCTGCGTAGCAGATTTTGACAATCACTTCACTTTTAAATTTTCGGCATTGTGTTGTTTGTTGCATTTTCTGTCAAACTTGATTCAGAATGAACCACATGTGAGGAAACCATACCTTCCCAGCAAACACGGCGATGCAAATGTAACTCTTATGCGATGTACTGTTTACCTCCCCAAGCGCTCGCATTTGCATCCAAATGTCTGCCACATCAAGTACGCATTTAGGAAAAATGAGTAGTTGAATATGCGATCGTAAAACTGGTCACAAATGTAACTCCATTTCTAGTCGCATTTGTGACGCTCATGCGAGTTAATTTTGAGACCACTTTTCTTTATTTCGTTCCGACGTCGCATAGGAATTTTGGTGTGATACTAAAAGATATCTTCAAATAGGAAGCCATTTCTCATCGCATTCGAGACATATTTTGTTATACTCATTGCGTACATGAATATTATACCATTTTTGATGGGTAATTAATTCAATGATTGCAGGAGGATACTAAAAAAATTTATTCGAACAAAAAATATAATAATTGGTAAAGTCAAGATATAGAATACATTCGAATACAAAAAGAAGGGAAAAAACGAAACAGGAAAACGTACAATTGAGAGAGTGAGAGAATTAATTATGTAGTTGGGTTTTCAATCTACCTTTCCTTCCTCTGTCTGGCATGTCGAAACTATTCCTTCACATAGATTTTGAAGTCCTTCTCGGAAATTCCACTGTTCTTCCTCACCACATCTGAAAGGAATGAAAGTAAAAGTTAAAATGATTCTTTTTCTTATTAGCAAGATCGTAATAAGTTCGATTATTTGAGAAATAATATTAGATTATAGGAGTATTGTACATTTCTCTCATCCATCCTTCGATGAGTGATTAAGGAATAGTAATTTCTAACTTGAGCAAGTTTATCAATTTTGTTCAACTATTCAATTTATGTTCAACCTATTCAATTGATGAGAAGATAAAGATATAACGGCGATTACTGCGAACGATTACTACGTTCTTATAGGTGTCAAAATCATTGAAAAATTTCTGGACAACAAATATTCGAATAACTGCAAAGGTTGTATTTGACAGTATCGCGGCTACACCTCGAATCAAATACTCACTGAATGAAATCTTCATAACGGGACTTTTAGCTGTTTTGTAATCAGACCCTTGTCATGTCCGTGAACAAAGTTCAGCCGTTTCATCGGTGAGGGTTCTTTTGAGACATCTCACCAACTCACCACGAAATGCTTGCTTCTGTTACCCCCAACGGCTTCATATGGTTTTAACTGGAAAAGTATATTTCGTATAAGGTTAGAAATTCAGTTTTTGAAATTATAAGACATGAAAATTTCGAATGAGATCGGATTTGAATGCAGTTTCACTAAAGAAATATGTAATTTGTTCAAATATAAGCTTTCCAAATATGGTGATATTAATTACTAAGAAATCTGTTCCTATATTTTATAATTTCTCAAAAATTAGACCAAAGGAACACTAGAAGAAGTAGTTTCTTCCAATTATACTCACTCTCTAAATAACAAAACTCAAATTTCATTCGAATGCTCCAACTGTGTTATTGTGAATTTCGCAGAAAACATCACCAATTTTGCCAAACCTGTACAGCACAAACTATTTCAGACATGTTGATTAAAACCCAATATTTTGAAAAGTGCTGGGAATGCCTATTCTACGGATTTTTGAAATATTTCTAGAACCAAATGAAATAAAAAAATATTCAACTGCAAAAATGAAGACAAATCTCAGAACAAAACTTTTTTTTTAGATCAAAAAGTTCTGCGCCAACACACATATTAAAACTTCATTATACGATTATTATATGTAGCTAAACTGAAATATCAAAATATTTGATTTACAACAATAACTAAAAGAATTTACTTACCAATGAATACACTCAAATTGCAGAAAACAAAAAAATTTGAATATCGGATCAAACGAACAGCGAACTTCTCGAAGCGAACACTAGTCACAAAATGATGATGGATCATGGATCCAAAAGAAAAAACCCAAGTGTAAAAATTGTTTTCGTTGAATTTGTCAGACGCAAAACCAACCCCCTCTTCTCACCACTGCGAATTCCATAGTCCAAACCGGCTTCTCGAGAGAAAAATATCCCGGCCGAAAGTAATTAGGGGCAATAAAACCCAAATGCGGTAGTTTCTCTACAGTTAAAGATCGAAGAAATCCTTATATTTTATTACTCAACGCTCTTTGGCTATGAGTCACAATACGAACGAATATTTGCATCGCTTGGGAATCACATTTGAGATATCTTTATTCATCGTCAAAATGTTGAAAATTTTTCTTCCACATTTCGTTAACAAAGCGATATCACAAAATTAATAGGTTTTGGACGCATATGCGACATCACAATGAAGATTTTATTTCATGTTGAAAATGTAACGCCACAAAAGTGTCAGGCGATGTAACGTGTTTGCTGGGTTATTTTGGTTTATAGAATCAGCATGCCGATAGTGCTACCCAATTTATTATTAAAAATAAAGAGTTACATTATTACTATGATATAGTATTAATTGGCATACATCACTATCAAAATACCTTATTCTCTCCACATTTCGTACCATCCACCACACTCTCATCGTTTGTGACGCATATTGATCCATTCAGTCTGCAGAACAGTTTCTCGCAAAAAGTTTCTTCACTCAGAATTTCTAAACGCGATCCAGGAAAGTTAATCTCACACTGTGCTTGTCCATCATATATAACTCCTGGTAGAATGTTAGTCTGCTTGTATAGAGAAATCTCTGGTTTATCGAACAAACATTCTCCGAGCTCATTTCTGCAAGGAACAAGAAATTTCGAAAATTTAATTAACTTCGTGAATGCATATCACTATCAACATCACATTAAGTTCCATTTCAATCAGAGTTGGAGTCAACAAATGTGGGATCAGCGATTTCATTTAGAATTAAGTTGGTTATGGTTTATTGTAGTTTTTAATTTGCATTTAACATGCATTCCATCACCAGAAATAGGTACTCGGCACAGTGAATAATTTTCATTCACTGTGAAATGATTGAATATCATTTATTGCTAAGAAATGTCCGATAATTTCTTGAGTTGCAACAAACCTATTGAATATATGCTGGCCCCACTAATAAGACCGGGTACACATCAGGTGCTTCTAAACGATCGTTTGCATGTGTACGGAATCATTGGATCAAATGTGTTTTGAAACGCGTCTGTTGTTAATGTGAAATTCGATGTCTCAAATTTCCTGAAACAAACAAGTGAACCACCGAATAAGGTGATTACAACTTTCAGCTAATAAAAAGACTTGTTAACAAAAATCTACTTGGAGTTGTTGGGTGGTTAACGGAAGAGCGGCTTTCCGTCGACTCCCTCCTTCCGGAGAGAGTGTGGGTAAGGCCTGCTGCGCTAGGAACAGGACTTAATGCTTGGTTTTTCTTATAGAGAGTTAGTTTTAGTTACATAAATTATTATAAATATATATCGAAAAATGCAACAAACACAAAGTAGGTTATTATAAAGTTTAATGCCCCGTCACCGATTTTGAAAATATTTTGCACAGTGAATCTGTAAGACTTCCCGATACTACAGTCTCAATTACAGCTCCGGGGAGGCAGTAATTTTTCTAGAAAAAAAATAAATGAAACTCATAAATATACTCCATTTACGGCTCTGATATAGTCTTATATATAGTCTATATAGTTTTGTTTAATAAAGTTAGGTTATGTTAGGTTAGGTTAGGTTCATTTTCCCTCTCTCACTTGGTCAGCACCTTGACGTGGTGTGAGGGCTTGTAGTAGCGGCAATGACCTTTGTACTCCAGCATCGAGAAGGTTCTTGGCGAGCGGCGAAACTAAGACTGACCACTTGCTCCACTATGACAAGAATATTATAGTTTATCCTCCTCTCCTATATCAGAATCTTCATCAAATCTGCTGAGTTAATTCCAAAATCCAAGCCTACCTTTCAATACATCATCAAACTGTCCGAATTCAAGCATGGTAATACTCGAAGTACTTCTGGATTCTGACTTATTGGAGCCGCTTTCTCGAAATTTCAACTTGTCATAATTATATTCGTCATATCTCGAGCTCAACGTCTTCATCAATTCTAATTCTGTATCCATATCTACTTCCATTCATCCAGAAATATGATGTCACTGTGTATTTCTTGGATATCACATTTTCCATCGGAGAAAATCTCGTTTTAACTCTTCAAAGTTCCTCATAAAAACTGCTTTCTGTACTTAGGCTTTCTTGGCTTGGTTTTTTCCATACTTGTAAAGAAGAAGTCATGTCACGGACGCCAAATGCTGAAACTGATATGCCTTCAGTCTTCCTTCTTTGCAAAATGGGTTTACCTTCTAGATAGAGCCAAATCTACTTCATTAATCATCAACTTCTTCTATCTCCAAACGAATCTCTCTGAAGCTAAAAGCAATTTCTCCATGCCCGTTACCTTCGAGCTACTTCTTGTCTCAAGGTCGCAAACGGAAAGATTCTAGTAATGAAATATGAGGGAACGGCGTGGTCGATCATGGTCCTATTGGCCCCCCGAGTTTTAAGACACGGGGTAGACTCAAAGTGGACCAAGAACACCACATGCAAGGGTACCCACATGGGCACCCCATGCAGAGGGCAAGAGCTCTATATTGGAAACCTTGAATCTTCGGATGGGACGACCCAATGATTACTCTTGGCACTCTGCTAACACCGATCCCTCGGAAAACAACTCTCTACTAAAGCTAGAATCTCAACACTCCACTCCTAATCCAACAAATCCCAACGAGCAAAAGGCTTCGAGTGATGAGATGTGAGGAAACTGCGTGGTCACTCATGGTCCTATTGGCCCCTCGAGTCTTCAGACTCGGGGTAGACCCAGAATACACCATGAGTACCACATGCAAGGGTATACATATTGGCACCTCATGCAGGCTGCTAGGGCTCTATTGGAAACCTTGAATCTTCGGATGGGATGACCCAAAGAGTACTATTGGCAGCCAGCTAACACTGGCTCCTAGCAAATCTATTCTCGACTAAGCCAGAGGGATAACCCCAGACCTCTCTGAGGATCTACCCAAACACTCGAGTTCCGTAACCAGAGTTTAGGGGAAAAAACACGGAATGCTGTGAGAAAACGTTGTATAGTCTCCCTTACTACGATAACTATACAATGGGTGATCACCAATAGCTTTGCTATCTCTTGTCTACCAGGACAGGAAGAGGTTTCGAACTAAGCATATACAAGCCGTGATTCCCATACCCCTGGGTACCCGGTAAACTGTGTTTTTTTAGTCGGTGTGCCCTGGTGATGCGGTTGGTAAGGGAGTCAACTCGACAGAACCTACAACGAAAGCCAACCCGACACTACCTACAACTACGGGGTTGTAGGCGTCTGAATTGGATTGATTAATTAATTGATTAATTCATGAGCAGATTTTTTTACACAGTCGCAAAAAAAGGTTCATTTTACCTACCTCAAGATCACAAAAAAAATACAAAAAAAATCCAAAAAAAATAAAAAAAAAATACAAGTGGGCAGTAAACTTTATAATTACCATCAAGGATTAAAATTGAAAAGCTATGATCTACTGATTTTCTCCTTTTTGTATGGATAATTCTAATTCACTGAAGTAACACTCCCGAATTTGTTTGATACTCGTTTCGCGACGAACACCCTACGATGTTCTCGTTTCTCGACTCGTAGATAATAATAATTAATGATACAAAAATTCCCTTTACCGAAAACCCTACTATTTCGGATTTTCACTCACGTAATCCCCATAATAATTCGACAACTACTAAAATATGAACTTACTTTCTCCTAAACCGTCGGCATTTAGACATTCCGTACCCGTAGTTTGCACCTTACGCGAATAGGCGCTATGCCATTGGTCAGATGAGCACGAATTAAGAAACCAATCACATTTCGAGTGCAAAATGTAAAATACGTACAATAAGCTAGAATGAGGAATGTTCACATTTTTCAATTTCTACATATTCCTTTTCTCCGTAGAAAATGAAAATATTGTGTCCAAAAATTTTTTGAATATGTCAAATAGCGCCCGAGATATCGAGTTATAAACATGAGTTTCCGAGACTGGCGATAGATCCGTGTGACGTCACTTTACATCCAACGACTAGCGAGGTTCAGTACGTAGCCGGGTCCAATATAAGGGCCTTTCTACTCACGGAGTGCGATGCACGAATGTAGTATGACGTCACATAGCGGCTGTCCATCGCCGCGAGGAATTGAATATTCACGGGGTTGTGAAATCCGAACTACTACGTCTTTTCGACTGAAACAAAAACTAGTGATCTCATATACATATAGGTTATACTGTGACGAAGTTTCGATCGATTTTGCATACCTGTGAACATTTCTCATTCAGCTTTATTTATCATTTTATTCAGCAATTACTTATATTGGCCAATTGAAAGTGGAATTTTTTTCCAATTGATGAATGAATTCTTACTGGTTCCTCTATTCAGCCATTTCAAATTGTGAATTGAGTCTAGCATAACGTTTTTCAGTAGATAAAGTTGAAAGACAGATTTTTTCGACTCACCTCTACTATAATAAAGGTATAGGTAATTTATATTCTGCAGCATCCAAATGAAATATTTTTGAGATCGAATTATGGTACCAAGTTCTAGAAAAGAACTATTTAATTTTGAAGCAATGAACTAAAAACGTCTAGTTTGATGACTGAACTTACTTGAAAATTCTATTAATTTACTTTCCAGGAAATTTCATTGTTTAGTTTGGTGGGTTGGGATTGTTGGGTTTCAGATCAGACTGAAAACATCTTTATCTAATAGTACATATATAGAAAGATGGAATGAAGATGAGAATAAGCGAACTATAGTAATTTAATCAAGTAACTTATTAAGACAAGACAATGTAATTAATCGCTAGATTAATAAACGAGGGGATTGCAAAATTTCACCGTCGGTCAGAAAAAATCAGATAAAGAAATTCTAAGATTCTTCAGCACACGATTTATGAATTCAGTATATAACCAAATTGAATGGAACGATTGACGTATCTCACCTAAATAGTATAACTCGGTTCAGAAATGCAATTATTTGTGAGATTTCTGAATTTTCTATATTCGGTTGCCCATGACAATTATGCGAAATCAAGCATTAATAGGGGTCATTAATGGAAGATTTCGTGTGTTAAACTTGACTTGTGGGGAAAGTTTCAGTTCGAGTATACCAATGGCCTAGCGCTCTTCGCGCAAGGTGCCAAATACAGGTACGGAATGTCTAAATGCAAACCGTCGCCCGTTTCAAGATCGAACTTTTTGTACTTTCCCGAGTAATCTGGAAGACCGTTCCCGTATTGTCTTCCCAGATCTACTGTATAACTCCTTAGGATTTGAATTGACTCTTCACCTTCTGTGGATGGATATTTCTTCAAATTTCAGCTTAACTAATAATATTTTTGCAATAGTTTCTCTCCTTCCCTTTTAGGCGTACCTGAACAAAAGGCAAGGTAGCATTTCAGCGAAAGTTTTCGTTATCTTTTGAGTCCCACGGTTTTCTGATGAGGGCCCATTTCAAAGCCCCCCTTCGTTGAAACTAACAATACCAATGGATAAAAATTGGAAGTATTTTGTTTCATTCGCGTCGATAGGAAAGACTTCGCTTATCTCATCCAGACGCCCGACGCTTAAAATACAAACTACTAACAGGATATCAGTTTCTTTGATAATCCCAGCTGCAACATTGCATACTTTTCAATCTTGAATATGTGCATTGGGGAATTACTATTTTCTTCATTTATTAAAGGGGCTCAGCGTATTCGATTTGGTATTTACAAATTGTTCTTCGGGAAATTGGAGACCAAAGTTATGTCTTATCCTAGCGAATAAACTCACTAACTCAAAAAGATCCTCAATAAATGCTCTGCTACATGGTGACCATCGGATTGTATGAACGTGTACAACAGGAGACATGATGAAGAAAGAACCATCTCTATCTTTAGATCTACATCCGGATTCGTCTGGATCATCGTGAGCACATCCCATTCTGACTTAAAATAAAAATAAATTAATATACATGTTTCACCAAGAAGTCCCATATTTGCGTGGCTCATAACTTTTGATAGGAGAGTCATAGAGAGCTCAAATATTCTCTCATCATTAATAGCCATAAAAAGATGAATCTCAAAAACAACATTATCCCTTGAGAAGTTTATGAGAACATTCAACACGGTTATATCATCTTGAAATAGATCAAATCATGTATCTAAGACCATTTACCATAGCTGTTTTTTCTCTCGAATCAAAAAAACAGATGTGATCGTGATCTAGTTGTTATATTCTGTTGGATACATTGAAAAACCTCATTTTTGTGGAATTTGAATTTTCTCATCAATTTGTTATGAGCCTCCCAAATACGGGACCTCATTGTGAACCACCCTGTATACAAAAATGTATATCAACATTCAAGTATACTTCTATTGTAGTTATTATGATTTCATAATCATGAACTGATTTTGACTCACATATGGCCAATTTCATGTGTCATGACGAATCCTAGAATTAGGCCATTGTCTTCATTGATAGTGCATGATTTCTCCTCTATGCAAGGTGTTCCTATGTATGATAATCCCATCACAGAACAATCTGAAGAAGAGTTTCCTCCGCAAATATCATGCCTTCAATCAGAATGCAGTATTTTATTATTTGTATCAATAAATAGGTATTCATTTTGAAAGAAGTTCTCCACAATTCAAATAATAAACACAATCCTTGGTAATCAAGGAACCAAATTACAAAATTCAGTAAAAAAGTCCTTCTTTGTTCAAAATAGAAAAAAAAATTAAGTTGCAACCTGAGTTGTGAGAAGAATTATCTTTTCAGTTGAGTAAAATTTTTCATTTTACATCAGGAGGAAATGATATTTGTGAATGAAGACTAAACTGTAGGCTAGGCTGACGAAATAGACTCCTGACTGGATGTCAATGCTTTAAATAAAATAATTACTTAGTGGCTATTGTCGGAAAGCATTAATTCTTCAAAAATAATGTACGATCCCTCTCATGTCTGATAAGGTTGGGGTATTCGAGAAGTCTGACTCTGTTGAATTAAGAAATAAAATTTCACAGTAAAGTTATAACCACAACAATAACGGCAGTTGATTCGGATTTTTGTTTTTATTCACATCGTTTATTGAATATCGAAATTTTTATTGGTACTCAGGTAGTTTTGTGAAAGAACAATTTCAGTTTTCATACATTAAGCACAGAATTGCAAGCAGGAAAATTCTCCAACCAACTATGATGTAACAATCGTTCATAGTACCTGCATGAAAGTTTAAGATGGCATGTACCAACATACATTGCTAATGATTTTGTTGGAATGAAACAAAATATTTGAATACACACTCCACTCCTGGAATTCTTATGAGTTAGGTACCTCATGTTACATTATAACAGTAACATATCGAATGTTAGTTGTAAATATTGAATAATTTTCACGTTATTATTATTGTTATTATTACAAAATGATAAGAGTGAAGGTTAACCTATGAACTTAAAATTAAAAAAAAAAAACAATATGATTGTAACTGTTGTTTTCTTCTAAAATGGTTATTGTATCAATGGATTGATTAATCGAACCCTTGTCACAAAATATAAACTTTTTGGATTCCGTGTCAATGTGATGCTCTTGCAGCCCAACGTATGTAATAGTTTTTTTACTCAAATTAATGAAGAAATTAAAATGTTTCTTTTTCTAGATATTGCTGATCATACCTGGTGAGGAGAACAGCCATATCGTGGTGATTCGGGTTTTTTATATCTGGTGGGTTTATTTTCCTTTGCCAATGGCAAAAACTTTTGAGAGTATCATTGGCATCGTTGGATATTGCCAAGTCAACCTCTTCTTGTTCCTTCTCCAAATATATGATTCTAACTACTTGTACGTTGATGTCGAAACCAATGCTTGGATCGCGAAATAATTCGGAGACCTTGAGAAAAAAGTTAAATTAGAAATTACTCCTCAGCGAAGCATTAACTTACCATATTTATAATGGTGAGAATATATGTCTCAATCTCATGTATACGTCTATGATATGTGATGAACTTCTTGTCACAAACTACCAATAATTCCAGGTATCTGTCTACATCTTCAATAGCTTTGGATTCCCGTTTAGGTTTTCCTGCAGTTAAGAATTTTGAATTAATGCTCCGTTATAATTTAATATTCTTCATATACATATAACAGTTATCAGGCTAACATAACATTAACTTATTATCCTCGAAAGATATCAAAAATGTTCAGTTAAAAAAAAAGTATTTCCATCGTGAATTATTCAACCCACCTATCGGTGGGTTATCGACTCAATCAGGAAGAAAATTTGCACTAGTGAAACATGCTCTAACGGGTGTGGACACAATATAGCTTTCTCAATGGCAGAGCTTACTATGATAGAATGAACATGTAAGCCATTGAAATTTACGAATATAATGACAACATGAATAGAAAAGAAAAGAAAAACGCCCTTGGTACATGGCACAGTCACCAGTCTTGGACAGGATCCGAATCAGACCGATAGGGCGTGTAGCGTTGACCGATCGAAATCGTACACGTCAACTTAAGTCCTTCTCCCTCCACTAACGAAGCTACAAATAACGGCTCAGGATTGAACCCTATGAGGGCTGATAACTCAGAAGAGTTTTACAATCTCAGAACAAGAATCCTCTGAAGATGCCTACCGTAGATATCACTGTTTTCATTATTCGGATCTTATTTTCCAATGACAGTTGCCATTGAGGAGTGGGTGTAAACATCGGTGTAGTTGTAGTTGTCTTGTTCTTATCCTATTTTCCTCCATTTTGTTTGATGAATGTCAGCTCTTGATATAGTATGAGCAACAGATATTTCGCTCGCTTACTTCATGCTATCTTTTGGCCGCCTATCGTGATGCTTTCTATTTCTTCGATATGTCTTGTCGATCCAAATCCCGTTGACGGTCAATAAGCTCCAAAAACGCGCCCCACGTCAACTTTTAGGTTTGTTTTTGAACTACGGAGCGTGCACGAAGCATATTCTCAAACGGCCTAAAAATAGTATAGCAACGATTGTGTTTGAGTCAACGACACAGACATTCTATGTCATTGTTTCGCGTTCACCTCAATTCTCCATTTATTGAAATATTCTCATATATCCTTCCAGTTGGTGTGTCACGACACAAGACATGGACGTTTCGTCTGCAAATTGAGCTTTTTCGCCTCTAGTTTATGGATCATTAGACATGTTTGTATTCAATATTAACGGACATAGGAGTGGAGGTAGGCCTGCTTCGGTATTTCTTTGTCGTTGATATTATGCCATTAATATTCACTAGGAACTTTTTATTCTTCAAATAGGACTGTATTAATTTTATAAATTTTGATGGAAATTAATGTTCCTCTATTTGGTAGATCAATTCTAGGTGCCACATCCTGTCAAAGGCTTTCCCGATATCTACGAGGACAGCTCCAGTTTTTGTGGGTGCTTTCACTTTTTCTTTCGTCTTGTGTTAACCGCGCTAGCTGATCTATTGTCAAATGTTGCTTTCGAAATCCAAATTGGTGATCGGGTATAATTTTGTTTGCATTCATGAACTTCATAATTTTTTATGGATGAGTGCTGGCAATGAACTTATCGGTGTAAACTTCTAAGCATCTTTATTTATTCCATTTTCTACAGATTAGTAGGATGTCCGCTGTTTTCCATCTTTCTGGAAAATATCCTTTCTTGGGAATTGCATTTGCTATCTCTAACGACAAGTTCTTTAGTGCTTGATTCAGAATTTGATTATATCCTGGGGCTTTTCTGTCCCTCTCTCTTTATGTTCTCAATGAATCCTTGTGGGTAACTTTAATCTATCGCTGGTATACTTCCAATTAGTTCTTCTGTTCAATTCTACGTCGTTGCTTTCTTCGGTTGGTTTGAATTGTTGGTCTAGGGAATTCGCAAATATTTCGACTTTTCCCTCATTAGTCGTTGCCATGTTGTTTCCTCTTATCGATATGGGGATTTTTAGTTTTTTGTTCATTTATGTTGAATGCTGAACTCGGTACTGAAGCTATTTTTCACAAAGATTCGTTTGTCTATTATGCTTGGTAATCTAGATTTACTTTTATTTATTCGTATGATCTTATGGAGATAGAAAAACAATATAACTATTATCCTAAACTCTAACCATTTTTGCCCAGATGTAATAGACACCCCTATATGAGCTTGCCCTTTTTGTATAAAAAAGTTACTTTCTTCATAAGGATTATCTAGGTGTTAAGGAGGTTGACGACGAGAGCGGCTTCACGTCAACCTAACAACAAAATTTGGGCTCTCTCCACCACGGAGAGAGGGTGGGTACGGCCTTCTGAAGAAAAGAGAAGAGATCTGAGTTTTAGGGATAATTGAAACCAATGAAGTAACTTAACAAAAAACCAATTTTCCAAATCTATTTTCCAAAATACCAACAAAGAGATGATGAAGTAACTAATTAATCCCTACGTCTGTACCTCAGACTGTATAAAAAAAAAATTCATAAAGAAAATATAAGTTTCCCTATTTCCTGGGTTACTTAATTACCCAAAATTACAATAATCCAAAATAACATAATACTAAGAAAATAAGCTGTGAATTAATAATTAAATTGGAAATTGGAATTAAAATTGGAAAGTTCTGACCTTTTGATCTCCCTCGCTGGAATATAATCCAAGTTTCTGAAATAAATCACTCCCGAAACGCTTCACTCCCGTTTCGCGAATCCGCTACCCTATTTTCCGATCGCGCTTCCCGACTCGAATATCCTAACTAAACAACACGAAAAATTCCCTTAATACAAACACCTTCTACTTCGTATTCTCATTTCCCGAAGCTACCTAGTATTCCGTCACCTACGAAATAAACTTTTCCCTTATTCCCTCAACGGCCTCTAACCGTTCCCGTTTCGCCCTTCGAAACGACCTAATATTTCCCAATTAGCAAAATTAGAACTTTACCGTTCCCCGACGGACTTCAACCGTCTCCCGAGCTATCTAAGGATGTCTTTTCCGCCCGAAATCCCCAGATAAACTCTTTCCGACCTTCCTCGGAGCAACCTGGAAAACCTCACGAAACCGTCGTCCCCAGGTCTACTGAATGCACCATTAGGAAACCAATTTGCTTTTCACCTCTGGTGGGAGGTCTCCAACCTTACATTTTTGGGTAGTACCAATCAGATGTGATGAAATCAAGAATTTTTCTCTCCTTCTCTAAATTAGATGTGCCTTGACCATGACTAAATACTCAATTTCGAAATTCAGCTAAGATTTTCCATCTCACGATCCCTCTCTGCTTATTTAACGTTTTCGTGGGGTGAGAAATATTTATATTACCGGACTTATGGCTTGAAAAATATTCTTATCTCCAAACGGATAATTAAAACTCCGCTAACTCTTTGATATTCGGATGTCAATTCTCAACCAAGTGAATTGGGCAATTATTAATTCTCAACTTTCTTGCCTTCAGTTTACATAAACTGCTAAGGAAGTAACGTATTTCCTTTCATGCCAATTCCTATTGCAACATTGTATTCACGTTTATTTTCGACTATGTGAATTGAAAAATCAATGATTCCCATGGTTTACCACACAGAAACGGACAACTTCAATTGCATTCGCCTTCGCTGCCATAAGCTCCTCTATGGTGCATTTAGCGGCAGGTATACAGGGTATCCCAAATTGCTTGATTTTGACTGTTTTAGGTACTTCTGGACTAGATAGGTAAAAACTTCGTAGGGAAGCAGCTGCATTCAAAGAACGATCCAAAGCAGCGGTATCTAAATGCCACCCTCTCCATGGTCTCAAGCTGGCCCACCAGCAATTAAAATTTCCTGAGATCGACAAAAGATCACGAAGGACCTAAAATCAGAGTAGAACATTGGAAGAAAACTTCAAGCCAACATTGGATGAAGCCTACTGAAGAACTGGCACAAGGAGTCGATGAAAACTGGGAAATCTGAAAGGCGCTAAACAGATTGCGGACGGACACGGCGAGATCGAGAGACACTCTAGATAATAAGTTGGCTACCCTGTGGAATGCAATTGTGCAGAACTGCAAACCACACAACATGATTATGTACAGGGTATTTCAAATTGCTTGATTCTGGCTGTTTCTGGTACTTCTAGACTAGATAGGTAAAAACGTTGAAAGGAGTCCTGGGCTCGATTTTCGCGAAAACTCCAATAGTTTCACGTTATCTTCATTTGTTTTGAAGATATAACAACATTTTGACATTTTTTCGATTCAGAAGATGTGCCATAACTTTTTTATTTTCGAAAACATCTGAAGAAAATAAAAACTTTCAACAAGCACTTTTTCACTGGGAATAAGACATTATTTAAAAAAAAATTTTCTTTTATGAAATAAACTGAAAAAAAAATGCGTTCGTATTTAATATAAAAAAAGTGTTTTTTTCCAAGAGAAAAAAATTTAATATAGTTTCTTATTTCCGGGAAAAAAAACGCTTCTAGAAAGTTTTAATCGTTTTTAGATATTTTCGTGAATGAAAAAGTTATGGCACATTTTCGAAATCGAAATTAAAAAAAAATTAAGATATCGTGAAAAGGTTTTCACTAATTTTCACAAAAATCGAGCACAGGACACCTTATCTCTTTTCAATATGACACAGGCGAAGTTTAGTCTTAGGCTATTCTTACACTTAACCTGTACCACACATACAATAATTAATATTACAACAGCGTTCTATAATTAATGAAACATTTTAACAATTCAAAACTTACATACATAATATAATACAATACAGAGGAGAAACAACTCACCCCCAATGGAAGAGCTATCTTACTGTATATCCCCAAGGTCACCGATTGAATTGGTAGAATACTAAAGAGGCACAATATAGAGACTGTCTATAAGCCAACTCAAAAACTTGGCCAAATGATCAGAACTAACAAAGACAAAGTCGACCCTCTCTCTCTACCTGGTATTTACAGGATACCTTGTGACTGCGGCAAAGTCTACATTGGTATAACGATGCGAAGTATCAATACGAGAATTAAGGAGCATGAACGATGCTGTCGACTCAAACAGACAGAAAAATCCGCACTAGCGAAACATGCTCTGACAGATGGACAAAATATTGTTTTCTCAAAGGCAGAAGCTATTTCGAACATCAAAAGTTTCTATCCTAGGATGAACATGGAGGCCATTGAGATACATAAACATAAGAACAATGAACAGAAGGGAAGAAACTCCTTTGGTACATAGCGCATGGTTGCCGGTGTTGGAAAAGACCAAAATCAAGCCAATACGCGTAAATCCACTACCTTCTCCCGCCAATGATCAGGGTATAAGTTGGACCAACGGATCGAATCCAGCATCACTTTCGGAAATTCAGCGGTCGAGTTACAACCTCAGACCAAGAATCCTCTGAAGATGCCTACCGCAATTCCTAATAGACCACGGCCAATAAGCCCGGAAGACTCTCTTAATGTCAATATATCCGGTCGTGAAAGCCTGAAACTAGTGCTCTAATGGTACGCCCTCTCATTCGATCTGTAGTTTTCTGCCGGCTTGCTTGTTCTTAGATAGAATGGAATGTCCTTCTATATATACTGGTGGTCTTATCGGTTATGGTATCTCTTTTGCTGATTTATTTTGAGCACCCATTAGTCTTTTTTCGAGGTCCTCGCATGCCCAAACAGAATCAGGTCCTATTTCAACCATTCTTTGAACCAATCTAGTCGATCACTATCGTCAACATCTCAATGTAAGCGTAATGAACAGATTGAAGCAGAGTTCCACCACGCATTGTACAATGACCAAATGCCGATTATTGTAGCTGTAAAAATACAACTATCGCTTAATTGCCTTTTTCTTATGAATATACAATGTCCTGAGAAAACAAATATATTTGTACAAAATTTTTGTCATAAAAGCATTATAACCGGATGTTTCATTCTGCATGATCCAGTTTATACGGAATATCTATTATCGATAACACTCACCTGAACAATAACTATTTCTCAGGTTATCTTTCCAAGATCTTCTCCAATCGCTCGATGTTCCACACCTTTTACCTTTGGTAATATCCTTTTTTTCATATATTAAATGAAGATGATGACCTTCTTTATTTGCCTGATGATTCTTGACTGGTTCAATAAAATAAATTTTATCGCGTATACTCATGAAACCAGCCTGAAAAATGAAGGTATTTGAAATATGGTTAAATGATGATGAGTTTCGCGAGTTTTTTACCTTTTCCTCTGAATAAAATTCTTTCAACTTAAAACTCCAAAATATATAAAAAATATTTATTAGCAGTGATATCTGTGAGTAGTACTCTTGTATTACCTAATTTTTAATTTGGTTGGATTGCCGTTCCATGGTGGGAGATTTTCCTGCACCTACTGCAACATTCTGTTGCAAAATAATACTCTCTATCCTCAACGGTGCAGAATCGAGGCGATCAGCCTCTCAAAATCTCCGCAGCTATTCTCATTTAACCATCTGTATAGTACACGGATCGATTACGGCAATGATATTGAGTATTATCCTTGTTTATATAAGAATAGTAAAGTCATCAACACAACGCTCATCTCTCTTTTTGAAAGTTGGCGTAACAAGCGCACTTCGCCTAGAGAAAGGGAGGAAGAGGAAGGAATTCTCGAATGAGCGATTGATTGAAATAAAAGAAACGGGAAGCGCTATATAGAATTTATAATTATAATTAATTCATTGAGAAATTCTTCACCACCAGGAGCAGACTATACACTCAAGGTGGAAAGCTTGGCCCTCACGATAGACGGGGAAAAAGTAATGTCCCTCTGAGTTCGGCGGATATTCTTGGGTGTAAGATGCTTGAAACGAATTGGTCAAAACGTTTGCATGGCCATTGCTGTGATGATGAACCAATATAGTATCAATTCTGGCATTTAATATAGACCTGGACCTGATGTATTTTAAGAAACCTTCACGATCACTACACCTTGGTAGCTTAGATTCGTCATTTTTGGCTTCAGCAATTGTAGATAATAGATGATTCAAGAAACTTCTATGGGCATCGTTGTATCTTTGATCATGATCATTACGACAAACATAGCGCAGCCACAATGCATAGGCTTGTGAAAATTTGAATCGATCCTCGGTTTTTCGGAATGAAAGGGATATTTTCTACTTTGATTTATATGTTATTTGCGTAATCGATCTAGTTACCTCTTGAATTACTCACATTCTCTTATAAAAAGCCGTGGAAAATTAGCCTCTTGGACATCTCAATGAAAAATAAACACTGTAAATTTCTCATGATGATTCTGGATATGAATGTCATTGATGTTCCCCATCTTCTATATCAATCTTGGGAGCAAGTGCTTGAAGTATGTGACATTAAGTTAATTTTGGCGTCTGGTGAGCAGATTAAAATAATAAACGTTTATAGGTCTCCGATTCTGGGAAACATTTTTTTCAGAATTAGATTGTATATTGAATCATCTATGTTCTAATGATTGTTAGATTGTCCTTTGTGGTGATCTTAACATAAATTTCTTGGAAAATATACTGTATTCAAATATGAACTTCTGAATATACTGACATCCTATAACATCAGAGTTTTGATACAGCAATACACTAGATGCAGTAATGAAAAAAATAGCTGCATTGACTTTGTACTAATATATCTAATGATAGTGTCTTTAGTACTAAGGAATGTGCAAATGGTATTTCAGATCATACATCTCAGGAGATATCACTTTGTATTGATAGCAACATAAATCACACTTATGTATCATCTAGAGTTTTTAACACAGAAAACTATGATAATCTCCATAGATTGCTTTCTGGGGAAACGTGGTTGGATGTTTATGGGACGCACTCTATTGATGTGGCATTTAATAACTTCATGAATCTGTTATCATTTTACGTCGAGTCTTCTTTTCCAATCCAAAGAGTGACTGTCGGACGAAAGGTAGATACAAAACGATGGGTCACGACTGGCATCAAAACATCCTCGAAAATGTTGAAGATACTATATCTCTCAGCCCGAAATACTCAACTCGAAGAGAATATTATCTACTTCAGAAAATATAAAAAGATATATAGACAAGTACTTGCAGAAGCAAAAAAAATTACAAAATGTAAAAGATTTTCATAACTCTGTAAACAAATCAAAAGCAGTTTGGAAAATAATAAGGAAAAATACATCCACATCAAAAACAACAAAAAGAGTGAAAAGTCACCATCGCTCCTTATTGATGACAGTCTCACTGATGATCCCAAAATTGTAGCTAATCATTTCAATGAATACCTCATAAATTTACCGAGGGAAATAAATAAAAAAAATTCGCAATTGAACAAATCAGGCGGAACCGCATTATGGGGGAAAGCATCCTGTGACAATGTTCATTAGACCTGTCTCTGAAAGTGAGATATATAATATCATACTGAATTTGAAAAACTCTCATTCACAAGGTATTGATAACATTTCATCAAATTCAATCAAAAATGCTGCTGTTTGGCTTACGCCCATATTAACTCATTTAATTTACATGTCTATTTCCTGATTCTCTCAAAATAGCACGTATTAAAATGCTATTCAAAAAAGGTGATCAAACATCTACTGAGAATTATAGACCAATTTCACTATTGTCATCAATTCTTAAGATTATAGAGCGAGCAATCTTTGATAGAATACTTTCTTTCCTCAATAAGCATAATCTGTTATCGAATTGTCAACATGGTTTCAGACGAAAAAGGTCAACTCAGTCAGCGATGGTGGCTTTTACTATTAAACTCTATGAGAGTATCAAAGATCGGAAAAAGTGTTTGGCTATTTTTATGGACCTGAGTAAAGTCTTCGACTTATTGTCTCATGAAATACTTTTGATGAAAATGGGCTCTTTGGGGTTAAGGGGTCAAATCAATAGATTGATAAAGTCGTACTGTCAGGACGAATGCAATTAGTTGAAATTAATGGTATACGATCATCTCACGCTAATGTAATTTGCGGTATTCCGCAGGGATCAATACTGGGTCCTCTGCTCTTCCTGATATTCATTAACGATCTACCTGATATTTTAGATGATCCATCAAGTTTGGTAATGTTTGCTGATGACAATACGCATTTGTGCACTGGAAACTCTGTGCAGGAAGCTCTTGTAGTCGCACATAAGAGAATGTTGCAGCTTTCAAAGTGGTTTGTTGAGAACAAACTTTTTCTTAATGTCAACAAGTATGTACTCGTAAACTTTGCTTTGAAGAATAAGAGCGACCATAGGGACAAGAGCCTCTTAATGCGGATCAATAACAAATCAGTCGAGCAAGCTAAGTTCACTAAATTTTTGGGTGTTACTATTGATTTTAACCTCAACTGGGGGCAACACATTAATGGTCTCTGCTCTCAGTTATCGTCTGTATGTTAAGCTCTGTTGAGGCTTAGATCTCTAACTGATGGGGGTGTGTGCGTGTCATATTACTTCAGCCACTTTTTTTCCAGAATGAAATATGGAATTTTGTTTTGAGGTTCTTCCTCCTGTATTGAAAGAGTTTTCAAACTACAAAAAAAGGCAGTCAAATTTATATGCCACGGGGTATCTATCAGAACATCTTGTAGACCCCTTGGTTTAATTGCTATTAAATGAAAGAGTGTAAAATCATCGGATTCGCTAGTTCGTGATGGTATTCAATGAAATTCACAATCGAAACAGTTTGTACCAGGAATCACAAGACTTAGTATACGCTGACAAAACACTATAAGTATGATATAGACTTACATTACCGGTAGGACAACGTGGCAAAATCGTGGTACTGTGTATTATATGAACTGACTCTGCTGGATGGTATATGGTACTGGTCTCGTTGTTGAAGGGCTAGAGGTCTCGATGGTCCGCCCTTAGTGCGGAAGGGGGGTGGCCCTTGTCTTCTTCTTCTTCCTTTAACTGGCCTCAGTATAAGCCATATCAACTTCTAGTGCATGACAGCAAGACAAAGTTGAAACAAAGCTCAATATCGAGACCACCATCCAAGCATAACAATTGCATCGTGACAATTTAGATAATGAATTAAGGGGGAATAAACATATATACATATATACAAAATAAGAACAGAACATCCTCCCCCCCCTTGAAGAAGGGAAGATATTCTTCAATCGCTCAATTCGTGGGCAGGGGGCAAAGTTTGACCAATGGTCTACGTATTACCCCTTTCATAGTGGTGACTGAAGCAACCCGTGCGATACCATCTGTGCCGTAATTCACTGGCTGATCCTTCCTAAGGTCCATTCTAGGGGTGGCTCGTTATCCGACTTGACTAAAACCATATCGCCTAATTTAGGAGCCGCTTTATTCGGAAGGTGCCATTTGGCTCTCTGAGTGAGTGTATGTAAATATTCCGTTTTCCATCGCTTCCAAAAAACTGTGCGCATACGTACTAGCAGCTGCCAACGGGTTAAGCGGTTCATGGGTACGTCAGACATATCTGGATCTGGGATGGTTGTCAGTGGTTCTGACACCAAAAAATGCGCGGGTGTCAAAACCGACAAGTCGTTCGGGTCAGAACTCATGGGAGTTAACGGTCTTGAATTCAGAACTGCTTCTATCTGGACCAGCACCGTGTTCATTTCTTCATACGTCAATATTTGTGATCCCGTAACTCTTTTAAGATATGTTTTCACCACCTTAATGTTTGCTTCCCAGAGACCTCCCATGTGTGGCGCTGCAGGCGGGTTGAAATGCCAACGGATGGCTTCTGTTTCTGCCACATTAGCGTAGATGTTCTTTAGATATTTATCAGAACCCGTGAAATTAGTTCCGCAATCCGAATAGACATTTTTACAAAGTCCGCGCCTATCAATGAATCGTCTGAAACCCGCAAGAAAAGCCTCTGAAGAGAGTTCGGATATTAATTCTATATGAATCGCCTTTGTTGCGCAACATACAAATAAACATATCCACGCTTTAAATGTCTTGTTGGTCCGAATTTTACCCATTTTGATTGTGAAAGGACCGGCTAAGTCGACTCCAGTGTTAACGAAGGGTCGTGCTTGTTTTACCCGAAAATCTGGAAGATTGCCCATTGACGGAGAAAATTTGTGGATGGATTTTCCAACACGGAATGCACTTATTAACGATTCGTCTGGTTAATCCTTTGGCCCCGAGTATCCAATAATTTCTCTTTAGTAAGGATAGTGTCGTTTCGATTCCAGCATGCATATTCTTAACATGTATTTCGGTGATGAGTAACGTGGCCAAGACTGAATTTCTTGGTATAAGTATCGGAAACTTTTCGTTGTACAACATATCCGCGTTACGTAGTCTACCACCTACCCTCAATACGTCGTTCTCCATAAAGGGGTTTCAAAACTCTTAACGATTTAGGTAATCTCTCGTTATTTTTTAAACATAATATTTCATCACCGAAATACTTCTGTTGCTCGTGCCTTATGATCAAAAGAAGGGCGCTGTGCAACTCCTCCTCTGTGAGGCAGTCGACCGATTCACGGATGACACGTTGGCGTTTCATGCATCTATTCTTGAAACGGATAATGTAAGCAAGAACACGTTTAATTTCATTTAGGGTTGAATATTTGTCAAGAAACGTATCCAAATATTCGGTTGTGACACTTGCACGTTTAACGTTATTTTTCGTCGCTCAGTTTCAATCGTATCTGGATCGTGCTCAGGAACTTTCTTGACCCAGGATTTTGGTTCTTCTAAAAGGAACCGAGGTCCAGTCCACCATAAAGAGTGTGACAGCAATTCAGAAGGAAAAATGCCTCTGGAACCGCAATCCGCTGCGTTTTCTCTGGAGGATACATGATGCCATTTGTTAGGCGGTACTCTTTCTTGAATAAAAGCTACTCTATTCGCGACATATGTTTTCCATGAATGTGGTGAGTTTTTAATCCACGAAAGAGCCACGGAACTGTCGCTGAAGGCGTGAATGTCTGTTAAACATATCTTGTCTATGAGTACCTTTTCCACATATCTAATCAATTTTGATAGAAGAACTGCAGCCTCCAATTCCAGTCTGGGTAAAGAAACCGATTGTAATGGGCGACTTTCGATTTCGCGAACAAGAAATGACATTTCACCACCGAATCTTTGTATTTGATTCTTAAATACGTGACCGCACATGTTCCCTCGACTGAAGCATCACAGAATCCAATAAGATGACATGAATCCATATTACGAAGATCGAAATGCCGTGGCAGCGCGAAAGAAGAAAGCACTGTGAGATCTCTCTTAAAATGTAACCACTTATCAACAACATCTTTCGGCGGTATTTCATCCCAGCCCAAACCTAAGGTCCACAACCGTTGAATCAGTACTTTAGTGAAAAAGGTGATGGGCGTCAGGATTCCCAACGGATCGAAGGTGCGCGCCAGTTCCGAGAGCATTGTTTCTTTTAGTACAGTTAGATTCGAGATATTTGAATGTGAAGAAAAAATTACCTTTAACTGGCGACTACTTCAAACCTAGAATTTTCAAGGAAGCATTGTTTTCGGAATCGAAAGAAAAGTCAATATTCTGTACATTTTCTTTAGGCAATCCTTCCAAAAGTGATTCTGTATTGGATGCCCACTTTCTGAGTTCGAATTTACCTTTACTTAGTAGTTCGACAAGTTGATCACGCATGCCTTTAATCGAATTAAGATCATCGCTACCGAAAGTGATATCATCAACGAATGTTTGCGTTCGTAAAATTTGTGATGCTAACGGAAAATCATGATATTTATCGGCAAGATACAAAAGCGTCCGGATAGCTAGAAACGGGGATGATGTAATGCCAAAGACGAGGACGTTCAATTGGTAATCCACGATCGGCCCATCTGGATTGGGACGCCACAGAATCCGTTGATATTTTCTTTGATTGGGATCTACTTGTATCATTCTGAACATTTGTTTGATATCCATGAGCATTACATGTTTATGGAGTCTAAAGTTTATTAGAATTTCAACTAGATCGCGTTGTAATTTAGGACCGCTGTACAGCGCCTGATTGAGCGAAACCTTGTCAGGAGAGTGACTGCTCGCGTCCATGACTACCCTAAGCGGTGTCGATGTGGAATCGGTCTTTAGGACGGCATGATGCGGTATATAGAAAAAACCGTTCAGTTCAGCAAGTGCGGGAGGTTCCACCCTCGTCATATGACCCTTACTCAGATATTCGTTGATTACATCTGTATAGGCAATCCGACTCTGTGGATTTTGCATTAATCGTCTTTCTAATGACAAATATCGCCGCATTGCTAGAGAACGTGTATCTCCGAAATCGGGAGTGTTTATTTTAAAAGGTTGAGAGACCGTAAAACCGATACGTTCGTCGTGTTTAATGTTTCGAATGAAATGACTCTCACAAAATTCGTCCTCAGGATTTTTTACACTCACATCTGGAACTTCTTCGGTTTTCCAAAATAGTCGTAGTGTATCGTTCAGTTGATCATTCGTTGTATATTTCGCGAAAAAGGTCTTAATCGGACGTGGCGCGTTGTATTGAACCTTTTGAAGAGAGGAGAGTTTTCCCATAACGACCCAACCGAATGCAGTATGTATACAAACCGGCGAATTTTCATTTAGCACGATTTTTCCCTCTCTAAGGATGAGAGGATATATTTCGGCGCCTAAAAGCATGTCCACTTTATCGCTCTTGTTGAAGTTCGGATCAGCTAATTTTAAGTTACGCACATATGGAATTTTGTTTAGATCGAATCCGGTGATAGGCAATGGGTCACAAATCTGTTCTAGGATTATGAAATCTGCTTGAAATTCTGCGGAATCTTCGCCGGAGATCACGCAATGTATACCCGATTTAGCCGGCATATGCATTCTGTCGAGGCCGTGAAGAGTCGCAGCTGTATTAATTTTCTTGAGGCCTAATTTATTAGCAAACCCTTTTGTTACAAAACATGATTGCGAACCTGAATCTAAAACAGCTCTCGCGGTTTGAATATTGCCGAAAGCATCGCGAACGCTCACTAGAGCTGTAGACAACAGTACCTCGTGTTCACCTTTCGTAAACATAGCAACCGTTGGATTTGTATTAACTTGTGGAGTATCATTTTCTGACGGTTCTGAATTCTCCGTGAAATGCAATAACGTGTGATGCGTCCTTTTGCATTGTCTACAGCGGTATTTAGAAACGCAGTTGAGGGTTGTGAAAATAAACTTATCTTGAATATGCAGAAGACTGTTTGCACTTTTTTCTGTACAGATCGATCTACTCAAGTGTTTCCTAATGCTCTGAGATGCAAAAATGGTGATGTCAACGTCAAGGAGGTGGTGTCTTTCTTGGGGGTGGCAGTAGATAGAAATCTGAAATGGAATGATCATGTGGACCAGCTAGGAAAAAAGTTGAACTCGGTTGTGTATACGTTAAATGTTTTGAAAAGACAGGTCAATGAGGATGTGTTGAGAACAATATACTTTGCAAATTTTCAGTCTTTAACAACTTACAGTATCTTATTCTGGGGTAGTAGTTCCACACTCATGAATAGAGTCTTTTTGAAACAAAAATGGGCGATTAGAGTAATATCTGGTAAAAAATATCGAGAGAGTTGTAGATCTCTTTTCAAGAAGAACAAAATCTTAACAATTCCAGGTCTATATATATACCGATTAATACTGTTCTTTCTTAAACATAATAACTATTATTCAAAATTTAAAAATCTAAATAATACAAGACGTATGTGTCCTTATTTTTTTCCTGAACACAAATTAACTTGTTTTGAGAAGCACCCATTATATATGGCAATAAAGGTTTTCAATGTGCTACCAAGAAAATTGCAAGAAATTCAGGACTATAAAGCATTCAGAAAAGAAATATTTGATATTTTAGTAAATTGTGAACCCTATGATATAGGAGAATTTTTTGATCATTGTAGTAATTAAATTTGACTGGTTTCAACTATGTAACATGTAAATGTTATCATTTTTTGAAATAAACTATATATCTATCTATCTATCTACTATGTTTATCGGATAAACAATTTACACATAATTTTTTCTGTTTTGTGACTTGGAAACGTTCTGATGCATTTTTATTCAAAAAATCCGAACAATTTTGTATGAGATGTTCACCTTCGCAAAAATTGCATCGGGTGACTTTGGGAGATTTATCTACGACGCGTTTTGTTTTCGCGAGCAATGTGTTGCGTTGGGTTGTTCTAGGTGCATCCCTTTGGGTTCTATTTGTTTCGCTATATTTCGGCATTTCGTTCGACGCATGATTTTTCTCAAACTCTCGCCTTGTATTCGGGTCCAAACGATCCAGCAGCATATTTGACAAAATGAAACACCAACCGTCAACATCGTACCGCATAGTTCTTAGAACTTCTAAATTTTCCGAGAAGGTATCCAATAAATGGCGCAAAGATTTACAATCGCCCCTTTGCATCTTGGGACAGCCTTCTAATTCCTTCCAGGAATTTACCGCTCTGAGCCTTTTATTGTCGTACCTATCCTTTAAAGAATTGTACGCGATAGCATAGTTTGTTGACACAATTGGTAAATTTCTAATTAAAGCATGAGGAGGACCACGTACTTTCGAAATCAGGTAGGTAAATTTTTCGATGTCTGAAAGTTTACCGTTGTTATGTACCAGGGTGTCGAAGAGTTCAATAAAAGACGGAAATTCCTGGATGTTGCCCGAAAATTCTTGCAGTTCAATACGCGGTAAGCGGATACAATCGTTTGTATTACTGAATGTTGTATTTTGAAACGTGGTTGTGTTAATTCTGGAACGTTGATCTATCTGCTTTTCAGCTATGAGTGTATGATGAATTGTTTCTAGTTCCAGACATCTAGCACAGAAATCGTTCATGATTTCGGACTGAGCATTTAATTTCTCGGAATCCCGGCTAAAGCGACCACAATTGACAAATGATGTTTTTCAAAGTCCTTTTGCAACTTCTTAAGGCCCTTGAAAGCCATCGCGAATTTGGTAATATTATTTTCTTCCCGTTGTGCATTTATCGCGCATGTTTCGATCAGCACTAATTGGTTTATAGTTATTTCTCTAAGGGCATCAGCGCGAGCGATTTTTTCTTCCATTGTGAGAGGCATATTGAAGGTGCCTATTAAATAAATTGAAAGAACTAATGGAAAAAAACGGAGAAAATAAAAACTAAAGGAAAGTCTTTCGAGCGGTACACACCACTATATGATCATAAACTTAAATCGGCTCAATGGATGGAATTTCAGAAAAGAAAGAGAAATACTGGAAATTCCCGAGCGCGCGAAGTTGCTCCAAGGTGATAAGCACGCAGAATGGAGCAGATCGGTGAGAGGGGTACTTAAATCGATGTAAGATATCCTTTAGAGAATTGAGTCGTTCTGATATGTATATATATATATATATATATATATATATATATATATATATATATATATATATATTATGAGCAATAATTAGAGTCAGTTATATGAAAAAAAGAGAAAGAGAGATATATCACGATACAACTGAAATACCTAAATAGAAGACTAGACAAAGCAAATATTTCAACACTGTTACTTCAGAATTGGTATTCCCAGACAAAATATCTCAATTTGAATAGAAAGAAATGAATAACAAAGTAAAACTTCCTAGCAGAATCCGGCTCGAAGGACCATGGTTTAATTGCTATTAAATGAAAGAGTGTAAAATCATCGGATTCGCTAGTTCGTGATGGTATTCAATGAAATTCACAATCGAAACAGTTTGTACCAGGAATCACAAGACTTAGTATACGCTGACAAAACACTATAAGTATGATATAGACTTACCATTACGGTAGGACAACGTGGCAAAATCGTGGTACTGTGTATTATATGAACTGACTTTGCTGGATGGTATATGGTACTGGTCTCGTTGTTGAAGGGCTAGAGGTCTCGATGGTCCGCCCTTAGTGCGGAAGGGGGGTGGCCCTTGTCTTCTTCTTCTTCCTTTAACTGGCCTCAGTATAAGCATTATCAACTTCTAGCGCATGACAGCAAGACAAAGTTGAAACAAAGCTCAATATCGAGACCACCATCCAAGCATAACAATTGCATCGTGACAATTAAGATAATGAATTAAGGGGGAATAAACATATATACATATATACAAAATAAGAACAGAACACCCCTGTTTAAGAAACTCAAAATTCTAACCTTTACTTGTACCTATATATTTGAGATATTGAAATATGTTAAAGCTAACATACAAATATTATGCAAGACAATCACATGATCTATTAGTTCCATACCATAGACTAACCCGTTACGAAAAATCTCATAAATATATGGGAATTAGATTATATAAATTCAATTTTTGCTTACACAATTGTTACTATATTCTATTGATGAATATCTTATGCGTTAACATTATTGTATCAATGACATATCCTATACCAAATGTATTTGCTTGATGTTAATATGTGGTTTTGTGGATAAATATATATTATTATATTATTATTATTGAATTCTTCAATTTTAAGCAGCTCTAGCTACATTTTTGAAATTATTTAGAAACAAGAGATTGCATTATGAACATCTTTTGAAATTATCATGACAGGTCAACCTCAAGAGGTTGGCAGCTTTCAGACTCTTCACCAGGAACATTTCGCATCCCAGTAATCTTAGCTATCAGAAGAATACAGCTTGGTTGGGGTCGTTTTCAGGTTTAAGGGCTTATGGTGCTGGTTTGATCCAGGCAGCCCTCGGCTTCTTTGTGTTCGCCTCAACGTTTTTTGGTATTACCGATGTATCTGCCTACCATCCTTACTGCCCCGTATTCTAATGATCTTGGCATCCTCTACGATTTGGAGAAAGATCTTTCAGACATAAAAAAATTCGATTCATCAGAGGTTATTTCAATGGAAATGACTAATGAGCTGACAGCGATGATAATGCAATTGGTTCAGAGATTTTTATCAATATCAAACAAAACATGGTGACCTTTTTAAGCAGTTGGTTAGTTAGTTTAAAAGGGGTTACAGTCCACTGCGACCTCATGGTCTATTGTGCCCCCTGACAAAGCTGTTCTCTTACAGCTCGCCTTCCAGTTCCTGTTATTTACAGATGGTATTCATACTATTATTATGTATACTAATATGTAGGCAGACCACATAACACTTTCGTTCTCGTGTTAATGAAAGTGTAAGATTATGATATATCAGTCTGTTTTGTTTTATTATATATACATAATAAAATGATAATATAATCATAATATAATGATTAAATGGATACCATGTGTAAATTACAGCATTGCTTAAACACTGGTTCTCATTAAAATGTGGAGTAAAGACGTAAAAAATCATACACATTCATTAACACGACAGCAAATGTATTTTGTTGTCTGCCTACATGTTAGAACCGATATATCAGGCTGTTTTGTTTCATTGTGTATAGAATATGATAATATGAATACCATGTGTAAATTGCAGACTGCTGAAACAGTAGTTCCCAGTGAAAGAGGAGTAAAAAAGTAAAAATCTTGCACTTTCATCAACATCAGAACGAAAGTATCCATTGGTCTGCCTGCATGTTAGAACCGACCTATCTGTCTGCCTCGTCATATATGTGTATTTGATAATTATATGAATAACATACATAACTTTCAGCCTTGCTAAAATAACGTTATTTTTTATGAAATTTTCGATATTCATGAATCTAGAAATTTCACTTGGAACGGGAATAAATGTCTGCTATTGAATTATCTGATGGGAAAAGTGTATACTTCGATACATCAAAATGGAGACATGCTACTATCACGTTGAAAAAGCCAATTTTCACGTTTTTGGACTTCCGGCCACTCTCAGAGTAACCATCGCCGAGCATAGCGAATCCCCATTTCACCTACGATAGGTGTCATAGTATACCCGACATTAATATGATATGAAGTTTGCTAAAATACTGTAAGTCTGCCGAATGCTGACTATATTGAGTTTGCTCCGGCACTCCCAAACCAGCATTGAGTCAATGACATAGGAGCTCAATGCTGTAATAGCAGCTTGACTATCTGAGAGAATAGCTATATCGCACTGATAGTCTGACTTACGTCCAACTTAGATTTGAAGTTAGGTTTGAGACGTCGTTTCTCTTGCACCGCAGTTTACGTACCTCATAAGTTATGACTATTCTGAGCCGCGAATATTCATGGCTTAAGCAAGACTTTAGCCCGCCTCAGATATTCATAACGTCAAAAACGAACTTCAGTTTTGACGTGTTGTTTTTGATTGCGCGAGATTAATTATTATTACGAATAGAATTTTATTGAAGGAAATTGATGATCTATTTGAGGATGATTTCGACATATTATATATCATTGATTATGGCTTTCCTAGAAGTCTAGAATTTATCACTACCATGATATGGACGAATTCGCATGTTCTCGGCGATTTCGGTTGACCACAAAAACTACTCTGCAACTGCCGAGATTAACTGAGGATGATTCAGACTTGCCAAGTGATATGTAAGTACATATTATTATATCTTATGTATGATGATGTCAAACCTCAAAGAAGGGAGTTTAAGCCTTTATGATTGTAGGAATCAGAGTGTATCACTGATAAGTCAAATTCTTACGTGCCTGCGATTCTACGCATCAGCAGAACATTTATTGAATGTAGCCGATTTGATGAAAATCCATAATCTACAGTTTCAAGAATAGTTGGTCGAGTTTCAGTATTCATAAAAATGCCTCAGACAGAAGCAGAAATACGTTCCACCCAAACCCAATTTTACCAAATTGCTGGATTTCTTCGTGTTATTTTGGAGCTATTGATTGTACCCATGTAATTATTAATTCTGCAGGTACTATATTCTCTCTTGTGAATGTGAAAAGTATTACTTTGATGATATTCCACAGGTAGAGAATTATGTCATTCAAGTTACAAATAAAGAATTGTTGAAATTAAATCAAATCATTCACTTCAAATAAAAAAAATTTGTTGTACTGTGCCTGTTCGTCAGCGGCCCAAAGTACTGTCGTTCTATGAATCAGAATACTGAAAAGGAAAATGCATAGACAAAATATCTTGTTTGTCTATGAATTCGCGTGTTCTTTTTACTTCGCTGTGCTTAGTGCCGACACAAAACCATATATGGTCATATCGCAATTCTTTGTCAAAACAAACAAATTCACTGATTTATATAGTGTTGCCAGATTCGGCATTGGTTAGCGTGTGCTTAACAAAGTCATTTCTATTAGATATGCGGTGCAAGATCTGATCTGTTAAGGCGGGGAAAAGCCTGACTCAAATTTTAAGGGCGCCTATAAGATAAGTCTGTCTTAACCATAAAACGGTGCAAGTGGGCATTAATCGAGCATTTTCCTCGTACTTGCTTGATTTGCTTTAGCAAAGCAGACTGCTGTCCGATATGTGAATATAGGTCTCCCAATCTTGTATTTCAAAAATGTCATTCGTTTCAAAGATATTGAAGAGATATGATACCCTTTATATAAATATTTTTCATTTATTTACGGCCGATTGCACCAGTTACACTTAAGTGGAACTTATCCTGAAGTTTAACTTAACTCGCGTTTGCACCGTTTCGACTCAAACCTCAACTGTATACATAATACATATACAACTGTATATAAAGGCCGAAAAAGATAAGCCGAAAAAATCTACGGCTTAAGTATCAACTTCTTCTTCTTCATGTCCGTATCCTGTACGAAGGTTGGTGACTTGTAGGGCGATCTTAACTTTCGAAGCTGCTGCTCGAAACAATTCAGCAGATTTTTTTCCCGACCATGCTCTCAAATTCTTCAGCAAGCAGTCTCTTCTACGTCCGGGTCCCCTCTTGCTGTTGATTTTACCTTGAATTATTATCTGCAGCACCCTCATTATGACAGGTCTTATATTTTCATGATATTATCGATAATATATTATCTTCAAGACTACACTCGTCAGTGCAATAACATGTTTCAGAAAACTGGAATTTTTTCAAAAAGAGATCAGATTAAAAAATTGAATTGTTGAAGACCAATATTTTGATGATAATATCAAATTCAAATACAAAAATGGTGGAGAATTTATTATATTCATTTTCGAATATCTACATGAACATAACATTGTGTGCAAAATAATATCTATATCATAACTTCAGAGTATTTTTCGAATCAGAGACGTTCAAAGTCAGGAAAATGAGTCACAAAAAATAAATAAATTATTGCTGAATTCCTAGATATATCAATTCAATTACAAAACCTACCCATAAAGAACGCTTATTTAATAAAATATAATTTAAATAAAACAGGAATCAGTAATCAGGAATGAGTTCCAGAATATGAATCACTTATTGCTATATTCTTAATTTAATGAATTCAATTAGAAAAATTGCCTCATAAGCACGATTATTTCATGAAAATTTTCTTGAAGTGAAGATACAAATTACATTGTATTAAACTCGAAGTTGTTCTAATTTGAATTTTACGCACCAGAAAACACTCTGACGCGATGCGCTAAGCAGGTCGCACTTTCGTTCGCCGGGCCATCCGCCGGACGATTATTTTTTTCCATTATTTGTCTCATAGGTCGAGTTTACCTACCATAATTTCAATAATTTTACAGTGTTGCCAAATGACAATATCCCCTAGCTCAGTTTCTGTTAAGCGGCACCGGTGCAAATGACAAGATTTTTGGGTGGAACTTTGGTGGTAGATTCCACTTATATTAAGTGGAATCTAGCAAAGAGGAACTTTTGAGGGTGAGCGCTGCAAACGGGCGTAAGAGATTCAATTTATTTTGTGTCTTTCTTATAGTTGTAACTGACACATATATTCTTCAATAAAGATAATATCAAATAAGAAGGGGAAATTATCCAACATAGGGCGAACTCGAAAGAACACTAATCGACATCCCGCATTGTTAATATATATATATTCGAGACAGTCAATTTTCAGAATCGCCTTGTGACTCGAGAGAAGAGAATTAGTATATTTCATCACGGGTCCAGAAAGTAAGATTTTTCCGTTTGCGCGCGATATGCAAGCACAGAAATAGTATATTATTTTATGAGGAGGAGAAGTGTCACTTTTCATGGCGAGCTTGAGTTTGAAAGCGAGCCATGAAAAGTCACTTCTACTCCGAATGAAATATGTTATTTTATTTTCAAACGTTTTGAAATTCATGAAAATCTGAATATCCCCTTTTGAATTGATTCACATTTAGGTACATGATTCTATCCACTTACGATCGTTATAATTAAATGAATTATGGGACATTTGCCTAGTTACGGTTGCCACGCAAAATTGATTCTGACAGATATGAAGTAAAATAATCATTTGCAAGCTGGTGGGAAGTGGTTGAAAGTGAAAATGTCTTCAGAAATTGAGGTTTTGGCCATTGAAGCAGTCTCTCCCCTCGAACCATCGATGTCAATTGAAAAATATTCTGCAGCATACCTATGATCACCTCGTGAATTGGTGCAATTCGAAAAATGTGACAGTTTACCAAGAGAATGTGCTTCTAGCATATTTTAACTTAATGGCTAGTGAAATAAAATGGAAATCCTCTGCTTTGTGAGCCCAATATTCAATGATAAAGTCGAAACTAGCGATCACACATGAAAAAGATATTGGTAAATACCTGAAGTTGCGCGTATTTTTGCAGGGTAATACTTTTCCTGTCGCCGGCCGGAAAAGTGTTGCATAGCAACATTTCTCCTCCTAGGCGGCGAAATAGAACTTTTCGATGATCCTGTCGATCGAGAAATGACGTTATTATTGTACGTTTGAAAATAATAGTATATTATTTTATGAGGAGGAGAAGTGTCACTTTTCATGGCGAGCTTGAGTTTACCTGCCGAACGTAGTGAGGCGGGTAATTGAAAGCGAGCCATGAAAAGTCACTTCTACTCCTAATGAAATATGTTATTTTATTTTCAAACGTTTTGAAATTCATGAAAATCTGAATATCCACTTTTGGATTGATTCACATTTAGGTACATGATTCTATCCACTTACGATCGTTATAATTGAATGAATGGGACATTTGCCTAGTTACGGTTGCCACGCACAATTGATTCTGACAGATATGAAGCAAAATAATCATTTGCAAGCTGGTGAGAAGTGGTTGAAAGTGAAAATGTCTTCAGAAATTGAGGTTTTGGCCATTGAAGCAGTCTCTTCCCTCGAACCATCGAAGTCAATTGAAAAATATTCTGCAGCATACCTATGATCACTTCGTGAATTGGTGCAATTCGAAAAATGTGACAGTTTACCAAGAGAATGTGCTTCTAGCATATTTCAACTTAATGGCTAGTGGAATAAAATGGAAATCCTCTGCTTTGTGAGCCCAATATTCAATGATAAAGTCGCAACTAGCGATCACACATGAAATAGATATTGGTAAATACCTGAAGTTGGGCGTATTTTTGCAGGGTAACACTTTTCCTGCCGCCGGCCGGAAAAGTGTTGCATAGCAACACTTCTCCTCCTAGGCGGAGAAATAGAACTTTTCGATGATCCTGTCGATCGAGAAATGACGTTATTATTGTACGTTTGAAAATAAAAGCCTTTCCGGACGTGTAATGAACGTAGAAGTAGAATGTAGAACAATAATTACTCAAAACACTGACATCTAATGTCATGATATAATTGTTGCTCTGTGTTTCTAAGGGCGGGTTTCACAAAGCTTCAATTGTACGATTAAAAAAACCGTAAATTCGAACCAATCGAATCACTCACGCGGTGGCTCCAATTAATTTAACCCTTAACTGGTATGGCAGGGTCAAAATTGACCCTACTCAAATCAAATTATACCATAGCCAGATACGGAGTGATTCTAATTCCTCCCCCTTCCAGCTATTCTCCTAGTGTATTGATATGACCAATATACGCTAGTAATTTTTTTGTTAGCGTCTGGCATAAAAGCGTGACAACGGGCTTGGGGTCAAATTTGACCCTGCCATACCATTAACGTCATAAACTCAGTGGAACCAATCGAAGATTTTATTAGACTCCAAAACGAAGCTAAGTGTTTTAATGTCCATACAACTATAATAAACGTATATCAATTCATGTGCTGAATGTGAAAAAAATTGTTTGAAACAATCAATGTTCGGTCAAAACACTGTGCCAAAATTGTGATCAATATGAACATATAAGGAAATAGTACTATATAAAACATGTTTGTTAGAATTTTCCTGGTTTCGTTTTTTCACATTTTACTGCCATATACCTTCGGAGGAACTCATCCCAAACCGAGATTCGAGTAAAAATTTATTATTTTAGTAGTTGTTTTTTCTCAGAGATATATTATAGAATTCTTTCAAACTTTCTGAACAATTTATCATTTATTCAATCTACAGGTTTGGAATACAATAAATTCATTTTCACTGTGGAGTTTGATTACCAAAGAGAAATTCTTTATGTAGAAAAGACTATATTCTTCTGAATTTGATAGAAAAAATACACAGGGTCGAAATTGACCCTACCATACCCTGAAAGTAAATTTAAAGCACCATACCAGTTAAGGGTTATCGGTGCAATGTAAAACTTTTTACGGTGCGGCCGCACGGAAAAAAGGTAGGTACATTTCGATGGTCTAAATCGACATGTTATGATAGTGTTTTCAGAATAGTATTATGAAAAGATATTGGCTGCATTCACCGAACGAAGATTTTGCCACCGCTCCGCTACCGCTATCTAGCATAAATTGAAAGCGCTCCCAAAATGCCGGCTTCTCCAAAACGTGTTGAGTTTGTAGCGTATGTGCCACCGAACGATTCCGCAACAGTTCCACAACTGTTACGTTCGGTGAATGCAGCCATTTACGAATATCTTGTACAGTAAAATCAGTCACCGTGGAACGGCAACCTATTTCAAAGTAAGCTTTCGAAATAGGAATGATGATTGCTGAGCTCTCAAGATGAACTTTTTCTAATTGTTGTGAAATAAGTAGTATTCATATCAAATACAGGACATACCAAACCATCACAGGTAGAGAAAGCAGCTCTCGAATCTGGATAATTTCTCACGATACCGGTGAAATGACAAAGGTTTTGAGTATTTACTTTGTTGATTTCTCTCTTATCTATTCTCTGTTTAGGACTTCTATTTTCGGTTACAGCATCAGGCGAAATAAAATCATGATTAGGCCATAACGTCACATGGAAGTTCTTATCCAAAAATCTTATTCCATAGTTTATGGTTTCTTTATCATCCGGGGACCTTTTTCCTCTAGAGCTCAGGAAATCATGTTTGAAATAATGTGGGATGTGGAAGGTTAAGAATTCCCCACTCTTGGTCAATTTATGGGGTACCAATAGATTATAGTTCTTCAAGTGAGACGTGTAATAACCTGAAAAATAACGAGTGGTAATCAATCCATCATTGAGTAGAGAAAATCCTCATTTCAATTCAAATAATAAAAAAAAAATGTGTTTGTCCGATTTTAATGAAATTTTACCATAATACATAGAATTTATCCCCTAGGATTTGCGTACGGAACTCGTGGGGTTCTATAAAGCAGCGCAGGATGGAAGCTATGATCAAAAAGTACAAGTTGTATGATTGAAATGAACCACTGTTTAAGAATCAGCTTTTTATTGTTGTCTGTAAACCTATACGAGATTAGATCATTAGTATCAATTTGGAAAAACTGAATTGCTTATTTTCGCATTAATTTCAAAATTCAATAGGTTGAATAAGCACCAGTAGTTTAATGATTTTTTGCCATGTGGTTGATCACTTCATAATGCTTCTTTTATTGAAAGCTTTTGTCTCTATTTCCTAAAAATCGTGTTTTTCACAGTCTTTCCTTGTTGCTTACTTTCATCTCGAAGGGAACTTTGTAGGGATTAGAAAATGTGGTAGTCGCTTGGTGCCAGATCGCGAGAATAAGGTAGATGCATCAAACCATCCCAACCAAGCTCCCGTTATTTTGACGAGTCAATAAAGAAGCACAACCACTCCTGTAGGCCAATTCTGGCCGCTTCAGCAGCTCATAGTAGATAAATGATTTCTATCTCTTGTTTAACAAACAGATGGAATATCAATGAATCAATAGGTAATTCACTAGCCTCATTAGTAGCGAACTATTTCAGGAAAAATTTGGAGAGAAAGCACTGAATACCGCACCTCTCAATCTCAAACCGAGGGTATGGTTCGATATGTAGATGACACATTCGTCATATGGAGTCATGAAAGAGAAAAGCTCAATGGGTTCATAAAAAACATGCACCCAAGTATACAGTTCACAATGTGATTAAAAAATGAAAATATAAAGTATAATATATAAAATATAAGTACAATAGAACACACTGTATAACGAAAGCACACATATACGGAAATATATCTACATAAACCTAGCATGAACACCTAACGAATTTCAATAGATCAGAAGAAACTTTGAAAATCAACAGGACATGGGTGCCAGTACTCAAAAACACCAAACCACTTCCTTACAAGATAAACCGGTTTCGTGGTGAGAATAAAGTGCCTGTCCCGGAGGTCAACCGGTCCGGGACTTGACAGGTTGTGCGCGGACACGCCCCCCCCTGACCGAGGTTATATAAAGAAGTACAATCTGGGTCTCCGTAATAATCAGGCATCTCAATTCACCGAGAACATCTCCTGGAAGTATAACTCCTGAAGATGCCAGACAACTGGCAAAACGTCGAGAATGAATCTACGACGACGGCCGAAATGCTCGAAAAAACAAATGACATTGAAAAATGGCCGCGAAAGCCGCAACCAATTAATTATTTCTTAATTCCGCCAAAAGCTATTTGACCGTAGGTCCTGATTGGGTCACAGTTTGAGCTGCCTCATCGCGCTTTGACCATGATCGTTTCCGCATAATAATAAAGTAAGTATGTGACCCCATTTCCCATCTCCAGTCTCCATCCATCTAAGATCTGAATCGAGTTCATTCCGTGTCAATGAATGGCAAATGGAAATTCGATCCATTCGCCCTGTATTCCAGAAACAAAAGAAGATGGATTATTTCTGTTTGTAGATTTAATAGTTTTACAAAAAAGTGACACAGGGTCCCGAAAACCGCATGACTCTATTTTCAATAATAGCTGAGATATAATGCAGTCTCAACCAATTTAGGACACAGTGTACTACGCTTGAAACGACTGTACTATATGATGAAGAAATTAATGATAACATATCAGATGATGATGAAGATTAATAATAAAACTTATTTTTTTATTCCCTCACACGAACACATATATAAATTTCAGCCTTACAGAAAAAAGTTCATTTTTGTTCCTATTTTACTCCCTTTTCGAGTCGCCTGGCAGGTACTTGTGCTCGTCGAAATCGCCTGTCAATTTTTTTTTTTGAACTTAACAATGGATAAACAAAATCATATGAAAGTTTCAACCTTACAGCGACAAGTTTTTTTTTTTAATTTTTTTCACACTTTCAAAGATATAGGGGTTGATGATGTGCAGGGGTGGTACATCTGCCGGTCAACAGGGATCTTTTCGCCGAGCTCATCAACATTTTATCATGAAAATCATTCAAATTTTTTGTAGCATGGTCTGTATTTCCACCTTTATCCAGAAAAAATTGTAAAAAATAACGATTTTTTTGTTCACATTGTTTTTTTGTCATCTCATAACTCACAAATGAATCGACCCAGTGAATCCAAACTGAACAGAACTTGTCAGTCTTGCTTATTTCATTGAGTTTTATCTGACACACCAATGGGATCAATGATATAATAGCTCAGCGCTTTGATTGCAAGCTGTCTGTCAAAATTTATTGCTATATTATTTGCACATATCTTTCGATTGCTGATATTTCCACCTGAGAGACTCTCAGACAGCGGCAAACTAGGTATGTTGACCATTTGATGCCAGCGCTGAATACAGAAGAGCGAGACCACGTTTTGGTTTTAGAACCATCTGTGTACCATTTGATAGTTTTCTTTTTAAAAGCGGAGATTGTTGGCTTCCTTCCGAATCTTCTCTCTCATTCACCATCGATGCTAGTTTTTTTTGTCATCTCGTCACTAGGCAGGTCCGCTGATGAGATAGATATATGATATATTTGGTTACAGAGGAGCAGATCCAGTGACACTGTACAGTCTGAGAATTGGATTCAGACTTTTACTCTATGACATCTGTCTTCAATTGGTGAGAGAGATCTCATAACTGGAAGATTTCTTTTCCGAGTAATTGAAATTACTGTGGTCTTGATTGGGTTAAACTCTCCTTCAGACAAGGTATGCATTGTGGTGCTACGTTGATTAAAAAAAACATCAAAAAGACTGTTGCTGAAAGCATGATCATCACTGAATTCAAATCAAAGACGACTGAATATCTCAAAGTGAGGTTCTCTGTTTTCTTTCTAAGCTAAAGTTATTGGTGTCGTTCACTATGAGTTCTTGAAGTTGGGTTGAAATGTTAGGCTGCTTGGATACCGTAAACGGAATCGGCTTCCAAAATCGATCCGAAAGATTTTAATATCATTTCGTAAACAGTACCTTTATAAATTTCATCATGGAGAATTAAAGTTTATTGTTTGAAATTGATACTCACCATCGAGTGATACTTCATCAGAATTGAACACAAAAATAGTTAAAATTACAATATATAATAAATTCTTGAAATAAGATGACATAACTTGTTGAATTTCATTTGACATTATAGTTTTCTATAAATGTGAATATTTCTCTGAACGTGCTAACCAAAGATTATAGAGTATAAAGATGGGAAACGAAGCGACTACAGTGATGTCAGCGACATCTGTTTTTCAAAAGTGATCGGGTTATGGTTAAAATATTCAATTAGGGTCCATTTGGCATAGATTATATAGAGATTATTAGTAGGCTGTTGTCAATTTTGAAAGGAATAATAATAATAATAATGTTTATTTCATCAGAAAATATAACATATACAGAAAAAATATCAACCATCGTGAGGGAAACAGGATACAATCATGATAACAATGAAACAAACAGGAAAAAAAAATACAAATAAATATTTTTGCTGAATGATGATTGTATTTTCTCGCATATTTTCCACTGAAATAACTCGAAATCTACAAGAGTAGCACCTAGCTCACTCCATAATCTTGGTTTGTGTGTTTTTCTGTTATGAATTTTGTGTTAGAAACTGGCCGACATTCGAAATGCATGGTGATTAATTGCAGAAATAATGAAAAGAATAATCTTGAATGTGCATTCTTTTCATTACCAAAGAGAATGGAAATGTAAGCTTTGAAACTCGTATCATGTAACTGTCTTGTTCTTTGCTTTTTATTTTCAGTGTTGTCAAATGGATAGAGGTTTCTGGATAATTTGTTCGCGAACCGAATTTTCTTCGGTCTCATTCATTAGATCAAAAAGTTCCCCTCATGGAGGCAATGGTGGTCCGAAGAACGACTTATAGAGGTGGTGGTTCTCTTGACGACCCTTCCAGCAGTTCGACTCATCTACTAGACCCTCTAGACTCATTGAGGTTGAAATACCTGGGTAAGATATGTATGGTCTAGAACAACTGTTTGACTAATTGATGATCGATTTATCGAGAGTTCACTGTATGAATAAGTTCTTGAAATTTTTTTAATAATTCTCTGATATGTGAACAAATTTTTGAAATGTTCTCAATTTCATAATTATTGTATTGTAGTTGATTTTACACAATAATTTCAAATAAAAATATAGAGAATCCAAAACGTATTTCATTTGATTCAAAACAATGTGTAGATGGTAAATATAATGCTGATCAAAAAACGGAGCTCTGCTTTTGTTTTGTCGATCAGGATGTTTCTCTAAAAGCTCGACAAAGAATACTCAATTTAATGGAAATTTATGAATTTTGCGCCTATTAAAATAGTTTTCTGTACTGAACAATGTTTTTAGCGCCATCTAGGTGTCAAAAGTGAGAAACTAGCCAAAAATCGTAGTCGGATTTTAGTACCACAGATGTAAGGGCATTTCCTATCTTTCTAACTCTATAATCTTTGGTGCTAACGAGTTTCAATAAAGACGCCTACTATCAAATAAAACCTATCAAAATGATTGGACCCTGTGAATTTTTTGCAGAATAGAAACTTCATCATTCAACTCATCCTATTCCCTACTAGACAGAAGCTTCCCGTTACAGTAGTCATCTCTTTTTCAATTCAGTCCGCTTGAATATAATTTTCAGCCACTATTTTTATATCTTCGTTCGTTCGACCCATGTTGAATGCCTATTGTTCTGATCTTTTTCAAACAATGTTCGAATAAATTGAATACCTGAGGACTTTGATTTGTGATACATGGGGTTGTGTTGAGGAGTTCAAAAGATGAATTGGTACAAACAAATCTTATTGAGTCCCAGCGCAAGTAAGATTCAAGAGCAGTTAAATGCTACATACCGCTCTTAAGGATGAATGATGGAATAATTCGAAATGAGCAACTTACTTGAATATCAACTATAACAGCACCAGTTGAAGTTATTGAAAGATAATAGAAAGTTACGATGGTAGTGAGGTAAAGCTTAGTTTATGTGACCTTTCCAAAGTCTTCGATAATGTTTCCCAGGTTCTCCTGAGTAAACTTGGAATATTAAGGGGAGTCCGGGAGAGTTTACCCGCTTTCCACTTGAATGCCTATATTTCTTTTTAGGGTAGCTATTTGGAACTGCACTATCAAGCTACATTTTACAGACTTGATGTTGCTTTTCATCAAAATAATAATTTGAAAATATAAAATATCAAAATATTAAAAACAAAACTTATATTCAAGTGCCCCTTTGCTCAATTGGAGCAATGAGGGTTAATGAACTCTTTCTTGTCAAATTTTGTCAGCCTGACAATATTTAATGGACATTTTTTCCTCACACAGCTCCAGCTCACAATCACATGGCTGCCTTCTGGTCCCTCTCACATATAAATATAAAACAAAACCAATCATCCTCCTCATATGGACCATCAGAACTTGATTGGAGAATTTCTCTCTCAACTGTTTTTTCCTTGTCTTAATCTCTGTTGAATCTTTTTTTGTATACTTGAGGGACTTTGTCAGTTTTCATTCATCTGAAAATAAAAAAAATCACTCCTTTACCCCACACCAATCCGTTTTTCATTTAAATTGAAAAAAAATGTATATCATAATAATAAAATCTTCACCCTGTTAGTGTTATTTGAATAATTTAGAATAAGTTTCTTTGTTGTATCTATGAAAACAAAAAAACAGCAATGAAATTTTAAAAATCAAAACAAATCACTTACCAGACGCGAAATCACGGTATCACTTCGCATTCTTAAACTTAATTGGCGAATGCAATAATAACGCGAGAGAAGGAAGGCTTCCAAAAAGTTGGGTCTCGTCTTAATACATAGTCACAAAAAATTTTTTTGAGCTGTGGCTAGTCTCCCCTCTGGTAATCTTTCCCGGGCTCCCCCTACAGAGTGCTAGCACCACCACTCAAATTTTTCGCATCATATCTGTGAGGCAGGCAGCGACTAGTGCAGATGAGAAGAAAAAACTTCCTGGATAAAGATTATAAAAGGAATACCTCAGGGTTCCTTTTTAGGACCTCTACTTTTCAGAATACCCATTAGGGAAATTCCAAATAACATCCCTTGCGTTGCGATTATGTCTGTAACTGATAGATAACACTTCCTTTTTAAAAATTTCCAAAATATTAGTTAGTACAAAACAGAGATCTCGCTCAGGAATGAAGGTTGTTCAGCTCAAATAGTACCCATTTAAATGTGGCAAAAACAAACATCTTGAAAATAAGAGCTAGGTCAGGATTACATAACATGGAGAGTGTAAAATTCCTAGGTATTCAAATCCAGAGTATTTTTAATTTTAAATTTAACATATAGATAATCTCCCCAAAATGTTATCATTTGTTATATTCCTCATTAGCACATTAAAACGAATAACCGGTGAGATTGTCCTGAGAGATATCTACCTTGCACTTTTCCATAGCACTTTATCCTATGGCATACTAATTTGGGGTGATGCGCCTGTATCGAACGCAGTTTTCTTAAATAAGAAGAGAGCTGTAAGAACGCTAGAAAGGACAATCAACACCACTGCTTGTAGAGGATATTAAAAAAAATGAGATACTGACCTTTTAATGACAATTTATTTATGCTTGTTTGTTTTATGTTCATGAAAACAAGCGCAAGTGGAGAATTTTATGATTATACCAAGTGGCGTAGCGCCAATGCGAAATTTTAGTTAGGAGCCTCGCCCCTCCATAGAACCACGTTATTTATGATAAGTTTTCCCTGAAATTGACTTCTCTAAACCCTTTGGCGTCCACCATTATTGATAGTTAAGGGTAGATAAAATGCCTTATTTTGGTGACACTAATTTATTTTGTACGACTGCAAATGCACGTCCGCTCTATTAGTTTCGGTGAAGTATCACCATCCTCAGGCGCTGAGTAACAGGACGAGATGCAGCAGCCCTGTTATGGCTTTTCAACTGAAAGTTTTCAAAAAAATAATAATGAAGAAAAAGTGATAAAAATAATATAATATTTTGAATAACAAACACATCTAGACAAAATATATAATATGTAAATAGATTCTGATATGAAAATAACTAGAAAGAAATAAATGTGATATGGAACTAGAAGAATAGGGGCTCCCGCAACGCGGGATCGTCAGGGCCTTCTGCTAGGTCACTGATTATGCCACACGTAAAAGAATTGATCTATGTATTCCAAACTACAGAATGAAACAACCACAGACCCAAAAATTGTACAACCATCTTATAGAAGAGATAAAATTCTGCAGTTGTTGTGAAAAATTCCTCAAACACTTCCTCACCTTAAAGATAAAAAAAAATGGATTTTTTTCGCTGTTCTGCTAGTTTAATTTTTCCTTTTTTTAATTATTGATGAATTGTTACACGGAATCGTTCCGAAAGTCCAAAAGATGAATTTTCCTTATATGTGTTCAAAGGACTTTTTGATTCACCCATAGCTTGAGATAATGATATACGTGACAAAGGAATATAGAAGTTCCTATTGAAATAAGTTGGTCAAGCGTTGAACATACTCGTATAGGCGGAATTTCCGGATTGCAATTCCCTAAGCAATCAAAATTCTCATATCTATATTACTAAATTTTAATTTTTTTCAATCGTAGGTGCCCATATCATTTGAAACTAGGGTGTTTCTACGAATTTGTAACCTTTTTGAGAACTCTTCGCCTAATAGGAAGGTTAGATGGTACATAAACTCAAAACACAAATATGAATGAGATATCCGCAACAACAATCAGAATTAATGGAAATAATAATGAGCTATTAGCATTTTCGCCATTCGATTGTTGGTAACTGGGAATTAACCAATCGATTCTGATTGAAAAACAATTACATCTTAAAGAAGCTATTAGTTTGAATAATGGTTAATAATTATACATCATTCACACTTTTCTTGACAGCATGAATTCATTCAGTCACGAACACCATTAGGTATAAATTCTTAAGGTTCCGCTTCGGTGAGTAAAGGCGCCATGTATGGAAATTGAGCAGAATTTATTACTGATTCAGTCAGATAGATCGATATGAAACTTTCAGACAGTGTAGTATTATTTATGAGGTAGTATTATCTATTGGAAATATTGGTATTGTTCTTATTGACACCATGTTAAGTACTTTATTCTGAAGGACGAATACGGGCGGAATTTCAATCGATATGAAATTTTTACACTTTTAGGAGCAGAAAATAAATATATATTATTTTCATTTCATATTATCAGTTTGACACAAAGGAAGAATCAGATTCATGATAGAGATGTCCTAAACTCTATGACTCCTTGGACGTGTTTAGAAAATTTGGTAGTTTGGGTGTCCAGATGGATGATCGAACTGAAAGTATTTTAATTTCGCTTATAATGAAAATTTTTCAACCAATTTCCTAAAAAATGGGGTGCTTCTCGATTCGACTGTATTATTTAATTTTGTTTATACCTATATTACCTCAGAACTTTCGACTGGGTGAACCGATTCTGACGATTCTTTTTCATTTGAAAGCTTTTGCTTGCAGTGTGGTCCCATTTCAATTTTTCACGAAGGCGTCCATTTTTTTCAAGTCGATTAAAAAGGATGGTTAATTGGCCAACGGTTCTGATAATGGGGGAAATGGAACTCTCGAATTCTTAGGAGCAAATTAACCACTCGCGGCCAAATCTTTTATAGGGTATCCGAATATTAGTGTCACCTACCATAAAGTTGTTGGGGCCAAGTAATTGTCGTAGTCGAATACAATATTATAATATATAATAATGAGTTTTTTATTTTGTGAAAAACACTAGTTACAACAGAAAAAGTAAATAAAATCAATTCAATCAGTGATGCTCGCGTATATGCGCAACAATTGAAGGAACAGAAACATTTTTTCCAAGGCTGTATCTCAGTGAAAAATAGTCATATGAAAAATAGAAAAATCAACTTTTGAAGCTTGAAGACTCTAGTTTCTGAATTCATTGGTAAACGATTTTTCAGAGTACCGGCAGCCATGCAATCCTCGGATAAAGCAGGAAGAATTTTTTTTTTATTTTACAAATTTTTATTTTTGCTCTACGCGCATGAAAAAAATTTTTTGAGCTAGACCGATGCAAAGTCCGCATAGCCTGTTTATTTAGGTCTAATTTGTTGCTCACCACCCTCGGAAATGACCATTTGTCACCTGTAACGGTAATGTGAAAAAAGCAAGAAAATGCCATTTTGCCATTTGTTGGTTAACGGATTGTATCTTCGTCAATATTGGAGGGAAAGCTAAAGTTATAAGAAAATTTTACAGCCTAATGTACCCCAAAGGCCCCCCTAAATCGCTAGATCGATCGGTGAAGCAGTTCTCCTGGACCAATCGATTGAAATGTTGAAAGAATTAAGGGAACAAGGTTTTTATTCCTCAAACTTGTGCTAATCTTTTTGAAAATTATTAATTTAATTTTTTCAGTTATTAGTTAATTTTGTATTTTTCGAAGATCGAAAAAAAAAATTTTTATTACGAAAAAAAATAATTTGGAATGTTTGAATGAAAAACTATTTTTTCGTTTTTTCACGACTGAAATTTTATTGATTGGTTTACTGACGGCATCAGGGTTACCCAAAGCATACCACGTGGAGGTTGCACGGTCGGATTTACTCTTCTTTTGTGCTCAAGCACGTTTGTTCATGATTTTTCAGAAATGAGACCCTGTGGTTCGTCAGCTTCACAGTATCCGACTACCCAAATTTGTTGTTTAAAGAGTGTGTTTATCAGTGTTGTGTGAGTAATTTATAGGAGAAATGAAAGCCTCTGGTTCGTCAGCTCCACAGTATTTTATGAGAACGGAGAAGGAGTTATATAATATAACTCCTGAAGATGCCAGACACTCGAACTGGCGAAACGTCGAGAACTAATCTACGACGACGGCCTAAATGCTCGAAAGAACATGTCACATTGAACGATGGCCGCGAAAGCCTCAACCAATTCAATTTGGTTGCATGTTATGTCTGATTTTAAGAATAAAATCCAAAGTTCTGGAGAAAATCCTTTGTCCAACAGGTATCAGATTGAGGGCCTCCAACATCAATTTAATTATTGGGGTTCTCCTGCCACACCTTAAAACTACCCTCCTATTTACAATTTTCTGCATTTTATCTATGATAGTTGATGACAAAAAAGAGACTATCAGTATAAAATAGCGGTTCTCACAAAAAACAACATGGAATGGGAAAAGTATAAAGCACTTAGAAACGAGGTAACAAATTATCATCATGAAGTGATCCGGGGAAGTACAGGTACAAAAGAAGGAAAATAGATTTAATGATGGTGTACTTTTTGGCGATGTAATGTTCCCTGAGGACTCCAAGATAGCCGATAAATTCAATACTTATTTTATTTATACATTTATATATATTTATATATACAAGATATTGTAGCAATGATTTCGAAAGATGATTCTTTTCGACTGTGTATAAATGAAGTAGATTCGAGTTTTTCAAAATTTTCGAAGATAGGAATGAAACAATTGAAGCAGTTCATACAAAGACTGAGAAAGACTTCTGGACCCGACAGTGTCACGACTGGAATCTTTAGGGATGCTTTTGAAGTGGTGGGAAATCGGTTACTTGATGTAGTGAACACATCTTTGGAGAGCGGTGAATTTCCGGAAATGTGGAAGATATCTACTACAACACGAAAAATTGTGAGGAATTCAGGGGTGCACATACTCTTCAAACTAGCAGTTACAGATCAACCAATTAAATACCTACATGAGAACAATATTTTTGTAGATAATCAATCAGGTTTTCGTAGAAGACATTCCTGTGAAAGCTCATTGTTGAATGTCTGCCATGAGTAACTGAAGGAAATTGATAGAAAGAAGATCGTTCTTGCTGTTTTCTTGGATTTCAAAAAAACATTTGAAACAATAGATAAAAAATCATTGTTACAAAAATTAAAATCAAGTAGTATAATGGGAGTGGCTATTAATTGGTTTGAATCTTATTTGACGGGTAGAGGGCAAAAAGTAAAATTCAATGGAGTCGAGTCGAATTTTGCGGAGAGTGAATACGGAGTACCACTGGAAACTATTTTGGGACCTTCATTGTTCTTGATTTATATGAACGATATTGTCAAGTAATATAAAGCATGGTAGGCTGTCAGCATTTGCAGATGACACAATGTTGTTTATTACCGATGAAGACATATTTCTAATGGAATTGTTAATGAACGAAAATCTGAACATACTATGTAGTTGGTTAAAAAATAATCAATTACAGATTAATTTCAATAAGAGCCATTTTATGATTTTCGTATGATGAAGTGAAGGTTAACATAATAGAGTGGAAAATAATTCATTGAAAAGGGTGGATTCGATCAAATAGCTGGGTCTGATAATGGACTCTAACTAGAAATTTTAGCTACATGCATCATACAGCTATCTCATGTTTGGCAAATAGCTCAGTAGCACGAGAAGCTTGATTTTGACTTGAAGTGGGCAGACCTACATTCATAAAGTATCAGATAGTTTCAAAATTTCAATTTATTCATTCACAATTCTAAATGGTCTTCAATTTTGAATTTTATGAATGAAGTTCAAATATTATATTTCAATAGTAGTTTCCAAATGCTAAGTTAATCCAAATTTTCTTGGAGTAAGGATTACATAATTATTATAATGAGTGAATTTTGATAAGAATGTGAATTTCGGAATTTGCATATATTTAAAATAATTGTTTATTATTTAAATATTGGAAATGCACAGGGTGTTCAGATTCCGATGATAAATTGTATTTTCTTAATTGAAAGTGAAAAAAAGCTAGTCCACTTATCACGTACTTTTGCAAGTAGTTACGGTGTGTACATTCCGTGATACAGGTTGATTTTGGAATTTGGCCTATTTTTATTATCTGCTATAACTTCCTCAGTATTGTATACGCTCTCGAAATAAAAACATCTTTGGGCTAGTTCTTTTAGTACCTTTTACTGGTGCTATTGAAATTTCAGTGCCGCTTTAAATTTTAGAGAAATTGCAAAAATAAATTTTTTTCAAATGGAAACCATAGGTGTAATATGATATTTTTCAATAGATTTTTCTTTGACAATTTCAAAAATATATTAATCATGATATACTTCCAAGTTATTTTTTCGGAAATTCTAAAAAAAAATTCCCGATCAAAAAAATCAAATGTTTTGATTTTGATTGATATCTTTTCAACTGAGGAGGTCATACAACATTATATTCCACAACTATAAGCTGTCAAATTGGTTTAGATAACATTAAGTATAGTTATATCATTATATATATACATATATATATATATATATATATATATATATATATATATATATATATATATGAAATAGAGAGCGCTAAAATAATACAATAAATGTTGAAACGAAAAGTACCTAAGCTGAGGTAAAAAAAAAGAACGGGGTATCATAACATTTTTCGTATGATACTATAGAATCATACGATACTATAGAGCCAGGGGAAAAAACCTCAGCCGAAAAAACCTGCCACCCCGTAAAAAAATAACATAAAATATTAAATATTAGGAAAAATCTTGAAAGACATCAGTGTGAGATCATCTTCATGTTATCCGTCGATAGATTCTTCCCAAAACGGCTCGCAATTCTCAATCTGGAAAGAAAAAAGAAAAAAAGCAGAAAAGAAACCGAATATTCAGAATAAATCAAATAATTTTGAAATTAACCACCCATTTTAGAAATGCATTTGTTACTGTATGTATAGCCTCGAAACCATCTTGAAATTTATAAATGGGACAACTATTTATGAGATGTTCTATAGTCTCCTCATTTTCCCCACACTCACAACTAGGACTCTCAACCGAATTCCATCGGAAGAGCATGCTATTGCAACGTCCATGGCCTGTTCTAATGCGATTTAGAACAGACCATATTCTCCTGGGAAGGTCAAAACCAGGAACTCTGATGGAAGGATCAGAAATAAGATCTTTATAGAAAAAATTGGATACATTCCATTCAGATTGCCACATTTCTTTGTCGCTTCTATTCATATTAGTCAAAAAAATTGACCAAAAAGGTTTACGCGACTTCAATCTGGGGACCCTATTATCTGGAATATAGGTGAGTATGGGAAATGAATTTGGAAAGGAATTGAATTTGTTCCAAAAATTCAAAGCTGTTGTCTCTCTGCGAATATGGGGAGGGACAATATTTGAGAGGACTGGTAACCAAGGAGTAGGTGTAGACTTGATAGTACCAGTAATAATCCTCATAGAAAAATTTAGTTGGGCATCAATTTTTTTTTACATGAACACTGTTCAACCAAACAGGACAACAATATTCAGCAGCAGAAAAAACCAAAGCAAGCGCTGCTGTTCGAAGTATTGTTGCATCAGCGCCCCATGAGGAACCAGCTAGTTTCTGAAGAATATTGTTTCGAGTTTTAAGTTTCAAACGCAGATCATCTAAATGAGGGTTGAAATTTAGAGAGGAATCAAGTTTGATTCCCAGGTATCTAGGATTGAAATTATGTTTTAAGGGAGATAAACCGAAAGTTACACTCAATTTTCTATATTTCTGGTGATTATTCAAATGAAAACACGAAACTTCGGTTTTATTTTCATTCGGGCACAAACGCCACTTCAAAAAATAATTTTTCATTATGTCCAAATCTGCGGAAAGGGTACTTTCCATTGTTTGAAAATTAGAATGATGAAAGGCCAGAGCAATATCATCAGCATAAATAAATTTCTCCGAAGAAGTAGATGGAATGTCACACAAATATAAATTGAATAGAAGTGGTGCTAAAACTGAACCTTGTGGAAGACCATTATTCAAAGTTTCGAAATTACTACTGTTATTATCAACAAAAACTCGGAACCTTCTGTCGGATAACATATTTTCCAATAGTCTTACCATTTTTCCACATTTCAAATGATTATATAGTTTGTAAATTAATCCATCTTTCCATACTGTATCATATGCAGCTGATAAATCCACAAATGCTGTCCCTGTTTTTAAGTTTTTATTGAACCCTGATTCAATAAATGTGGTGAGGCTAAGAACCTGATCGCAACAATTCCTATTTTTTATTTTTTTAGTTATATCATTATACAGACTTGATGAGTATTCCTCGAAACTTTTCGTTTCTTCTATGAACATTATTTGAAAAATGAATTTTCAATCCTTAATCACAGTGGTTCTAAATATATTGAATCGAATGCACAATCTTCGGAATAGAGTGGCAAGGCCAATAAACTTTATCCTATCATTGCAAATTTCGACAAACGAGAGTATGATAACGGAACCGGAAATGCCCGCTTCAATACTGTTTCGATTTGAATGTCGACCTGATTAATCACCATATAAAAATACAGATCTACTGAATTTAATTGATAGGTAGGATTGTAATGAATTATTTATAGCTCTTTAAATATGTCGTCAGCCACAGTGGCGTATATAAACTATGGGCTTACAATTTATTTCAGGCAATTAATGTTGCAGCCATGTTTCTACGTCTTCATTTATAAAAGGGAATATAGAATGATACAAAGAATATTTACCTCTTCAATGTTTACCAGACAGTCAGAGACTGTACCTGTCATTTCTATACCTTCAATTTACCCTCTGTTTAGGGAACTGGAAAAATTTCCATTTCGACAAAAAGTCATGCATGAAACCAAAACTTAGAACAAGTCAAAATCGGTAAACGAATAGGTATAAGTATAAATGTCACAATTAGTACCATAAATTAATACTACACTGTAATTAGTACGAAGGTCAAAATATCTGTTGTTTACAAATTTTTAACAGAAAAAGATTTGATTGAACCCACTGACGAAGAATTCGGGCCAAATGCAATTATTCTATTCATCACACTAAATAATAATTTGAAAATCATTTAAACAGAATCAACATATAATTTTTCGTCATAATGGAAAATATTAATGAATAGAGAAATGCAAAATTGAAATAGTCGAGATATATCAATCTATAAAAAAACAGGACAAATTACATACCAATATAATCGATAAATAGCGAAACAAGAAAACGACATAAAACCAAAATGTCATGATAATCACAGATATAGCACTTAAAATGCATCTAAATACAAAACTCGACAAATCACATTTTTTATGAATAAATTCTGAAGTAATTTAGAAGAATAATTAGAATACATTCAACATTAATTCTCTGAGACATCTCAAGTATGCATAGGACAGGTCAAAAAGATTCAAAAATTCAGATATCTTCAAAAGTCTCACTTAAATAAATTCACAGTATAACAACATTGTCTGAGAAGCATTGCCTTAACTGATTTCTTATATCTATTCACATTTTGGGATTTAAAATGAGGAGGTAAAAGATTATACAACCTAGTACATTGATAAGTGGGTGAAAGCTCAAATTTTGCTGTTTTATGTCTGGGAAATGACAATGTTTCCTTCTTTCTTGTATTATAATCATGCTGTGATAATTTAATTTGCTTTTATTTTCCTTCACATACATTGAGCATTTGAAAATAAAAATTGATGTAAAGGTCAAAAAGTCATTTCAATAAAGATAGGCTTACAAGACGATCTGGGAGCAATATTGAACATCATAGGTACAAATGATCCTTTTTTTGTAAAATGAAAGCTCTATTCACTTCTAATGAATTTCCCCATAATAGAGTATTGTAGGAAAGGTGACTTTATACCAGAGCATAGTAGATACTCAATAGTGATTGCTTCGGAATCGACTTTCTCACTACACTAATTGCATAGTAAGAGGAATTCAATTTTTTGCATAAAGCATCAATGTGAGTATCTCATCTCAAATTGCGTTCTATATGAATTCCCAGAAATTTTGTACAACCTCCAGATGTTATGCTACAAGCTGAATTTTCAACAATTAGTTTTATATAATTTTTTTTTCGATAGTTCAAAGTGGATGCATGTTGTCTTGCTGATATTAATCATTATGGCATTTTTAAGAAATCACTCAACAAAGCTTTGTATCAAATGTTCACATACATGCTGAAGCTCTATGAAACTCTGCGCTTTTACTGCAACTGGGGCTTTTATCAGCAAACAACGTTATCCTACAAGTTTCTGATTGCAGTTGAGGATATGTGGCATTTATCAGACATTATTTTTCTTTAATGAAATGGAAGGTTATTTATAGACAATAGAACGAAAACCTGGACCAAAGACAGAACCTTGGAGCACTCCTATGTTCCTACCATTCTGATTTGTATAAGAATTTTGAATTCTAACCAGCATTGTTCTATTCCTAGATAGCTGCTGAGTCAGTTTGAAACCCAGATTATAGCATTTTATAAATTTGAGGATTTTGTCAATTGTATATACTATTTTTACATGTGGACAGACCCACTGGCATTTCCAACATTCAACACATGTCCACTATTCGGTAAGAAAACCTAATAGTACCATACTTGACATGTTGTAATTATCTCTGTTTGCCTTAGAACCCTGATGAAGGCTTGTATTGTACAGCCGAAACGTTGGTTTAAGAATAAAAGGATATAACTGCTACCGACTTCCTGATTAACCCCTTACTCTATCTACATTATAGCATTTGTCAACTATAAATTGAATGTAGAGACTATCTAAAGTGCGAGTTAAGTCAAAAAATAAACCTGCTACGAAAAACCACTATCGAGTGCCCCATAAACATACTCCACAAAGTGAGCAGCCCCAGAAACAGTCGATCGGTCAGATTTAAACTCATGCTGTGCCTCGTCAAGTATGTGAAACTTGTCAAGGTATTTCATCATTCTACTGAATACTATTTTTTCAAACGCCTTGGAGAATACAATCAAAATTGAGATCGGTCTATATGCTATATCATGTGTATCCTTTTTTTTTATGAATTTGGACAACAATAGCCCTCTTGTGGAGATTTGGAAAAACACATATACTGATCGATAACTTGATCAAGTGTGCAAATTGATCACCAATGTCAACACAAAAAGCCTTCAAGATCTTTGCTGAAATGCATCCACGCCTGTGCTTTTATTATTTTTAAGGGTTTTGATAACTTCGACCACTACATGCCCGAAAACTGAATGAAAAAAAAGTTTGCAGCCAACAGGTACAAGTTCATGTACTATTAGAGGTTGTACATGAAGTGGACAACATGTTGTTGTAGTATTGATTGAGAACAGTACCTGTAGAAAAATGTTGACTGAATATCTCCTCTAACTGTCGGTCCCACTATGAGAAATACTATCAACCTCAAACGAAATAGGTGACCGGCCAGTAGAATCATTTATCATACCCTACATTGTTTTATTTTTATGTTTCGATCTCTCTATGAGTTCATAGTAAATTTGAATATTGAAGTAATATAATTTATTTGAATTATTTTATTGAATTGATTGATAAAAAAATCATTCATACAAACAAGATTGAAGATGCAATCATCTCATGAGCCACCAGAAGTTATTCGAGAATCGAGAACAGCAAATACAGCGAGTATAAGTCTGTTGCCATTCAGCAACGACATGTTGGACGGTCTGTTTTGCTGCTCCTTAATCGCACACAGGGGAAGTAGCCATTTTCCATCTGTGGTGAGTGTCCCTGCAGTTTCCATGACGAGTTCTTATTCTATTAAGACCCTATGTTCTTCGGGCAAATCAAATCCCGATGGAGTTTTTTCAATGCATGGCATTAATCGTTGCGTTGTTCCGTTCTTTCTTCAACTTGTTTTTTAGTTGAAAATTGCAACATGAAATAAACAAACAACTCAGTTTTGGTCAAATTGCTCAATATAAATAACAACGTCATAGCCAACCTATAGATGATTAATTTACACTGAAGACTTGCCTATTGAGAAAGATATTATCGAACTCATAGTGATAAAATATAATTATTTGAGAATTTCTTGATATAGGTACCTATTCTTCATGGATATGAATCCTTCTCAAATATCACGTTAATCGTCTATTTTATTTTTTTAATTATTGAGAAAAAATTCATATTTATGAAGGGTTGCCATACAGACAGCTAGCAAGCGCTTCCGGAAATTTCAAAACTTTCAGTTCATTTATTCGAGAATTATTTTGTCTACCAAAGCCGGCCGAACAGACAAAATTGAATATGAACACGGATTCTCTAGCCGCATTCCGGCTAAAAATTACAGATATTCGGACCAAATGGTAACGCTTTTATTTATATGAACAAGAGTGCAGACAATATCAATCAACTTGTTTTCGAAAAACCTTAAATTAGGAATTGAGTTCTCCGCAACGTATTAGCCTCCTATCAAGGAATAAGTGCTAGTGCTGAAACGAGGAAAAATGAGTTTGTGTAATAACCAAGAATTCTCATGGAAAACAGTGGTTGCATTTTAATAATCGTCATTGGTCGATTTCTTCTACGAATGACTCGGAAAGGAGGTTCTATGAGTCCTCTTCATTAATTAATTTTTATGAATAGTCGAACTCCAGAACCTTGAAGTTTACTTACTATGTGTACTTTCATAGATTCAATATAAATAACATACTGCATATAAGCTCTTTGGTTCATTATTCAAAATATATAATTCAAGAAACGCCGATTCTTGTAATTCTCAAGTCACCCAATTTATTTGTTCAATCCGGCTAAGTATCAAAACAGTGAGAGTTTATGTGACATTAAATTTCTGCTAGATGAATGAATCTAGAGATAATGAGGAAGTTCTGAATTTCTTCAATTCATTTTATCTCTCAGCTACTAGACCTAATTATTTTCAGAAGCAGATCGGAGCATCACAATACAAAGTTAAAGGTTTTTCTAAATATTCAATAAGTCTAAGAGCTGGCAACGTTTGGCCAGTTTCTAAATAAGTATACTATTTCGTTCACCCTCCTGGACATAAATCGGGCTATCTGGCTAGCTGAGTTCATTTATGCACATCGTGGTAAAATTATGATTTTTTAGTTCAGTCAAGCAGTAGAGTGCGAAAAAAGCGCGTAAGTTAGGAACAATATTATTTCTGCTAGCTTAAATGGAACACTTTCACGAAGAGTTTTCCTTTTGATGCTGACATTAGCAAACATTTCTAGTGTTCGGTGCATAGAAACATGACAGCTCGTAGCTCATAGCGACATTAAAATGTCATGATACATGTCAAAATTTTTGATTGACGCTACTCTTTAATATTTAACACACAGTGTTAGTAACGATGGAACATGGAAATTCCTGGCAATAAAAGATTCAGTTTTCGAATAGTGTAATTGATGTAATAAAGAATGAATAAACCTTCTTGAAAATATTTGAAAATCACTGCGCATCACTGATGAACTCAACCACTTCCGCCAGCCAAATAGCCTGTATTATGTCCAAGAGACTGAGAAAAATAACGCATTATTTATCTAAAAATTGACCGACTTAAAATTCTTTTTTTCCGAAGTTGCAAGTTCTCGTACTATAATGTTTCCTCCTTATTCCAAAGATACTCAAGTTATATGTTCGCTAATTGCTCATTTTGAGGATGAAAAAACTACTTTATAGACATTAAATAATAAAATTTGAAATGACTTCTGCTCTTCTACATGAAAATCGACCCAATGATAATTACTCGTATAATAACAATACCATTTTCAACCCCACTTTCCTTAGACTCCATTCTACCTGAAAGTTTGATAAAACTAATAATGTCTTTATAGAAATAAATGAAAAAACTAATTTCGTATTCAAGTTTCGAATTTTTAATCATTGACGTCCTTTCCAAACGCCTGAGAAGTTTGCTGATTACTGCACTACTTTTCTGATCTGTAGCATCCTTCATACAGGGTGTTTTTGAATTGAAGAAGAGGGGAGATACCCTAAGTGATTTTAAGAAAAAAAGTTTCATTGGATTGCAAATGTTTCGTTTTAAAGATACAGTGTTAAAGTCCAAAATTTTTCTCTCATAGCATTTTCACTTCACAAGATATTCAACTGAAATTTGGCATAGATGTTACAATCGAGAGTTTGCTCCATGTGGTATGCCATTATCCATAGCAGGGTGATATTTCTTCTGGAACAGTCCCCTGTTTTTATCCAAACTTTCTTTTGGTGGGCCACAGTTTATTTGAAGAAATGTAAAAAAACTTTGTTGTTTAACTTAACTTTATTGTCCTTTGTAGTTTTGTCGATTTCGAGAAAAACATTTTGAACGATTCTCTAGAAATCTTCATCAAAATCGAAATTGTCATGAACATTCAGTCGCTAAACGTGTGGTGAATATATTCATCGTTAGTTCTGACACGTTAGTTCGGTTCAGTTAACTTTTGAGTACTGAAAAGTAAAGGTGGTTTCATTTTAATATCAAAACATCTGACGCAGAAGGAAACCTCTCTGACATAATCATAAACTTTGGTAGGGACTAAAGAATTTATCTCTTACAATGAAAGCGATGAAAGAATTTTCTGCTTTTCTAATGATTTCTTAGATGTTTTTTTGAGTCCTAATGATCAGAATTAACATAGTGAAAACGTCTCTACAAAAAAATGTAGGATTAATAATTTTTTTTTAAATTTTTGTCACTATAAAAAGAAATATTGATAATCCAATATTTTCATGTTTGCTGTGGAAATTCGCATAAATAAGAGAATGAGTTGGGAGGGCTATTTGGGAGCACTTTCTATCTCTCTTTTGCCTTCACATTCACTAAATTCCAATCTATTTCTGAAATAGATCAAACAATAAACAAACCGATTTTTGTACGTGTTTGGAATATTCTTATATCTTCTCTTAGTGTTCCACGGAAAACTTTGAAAAACTAGGAGAAAATGGATTCAAGTTATCCACATATAATAGTTAGGTCAAGTTTGAAATCAGCTAGCTCTGCTGTACTTCGCCTCTTCATCACATATGCGTAAATATTGTGGAAGAGTCTATTATTATTATGGCAGTTTTTGGCAATATCTTTTTTCTGTCGTAAAATTTTCAGTTTGTATTTTGAAGTGAAAAAAGCTATTTTGTATAGTTAAGATATCACACAATCCGTAATACTCAAAAATAATAACACTACAACCAATTTTTAAGATGAGATGATCGTATTCGTATTAAATGTCACCCGACTAGATCACTCTTTAAAGTTTGTTTACTCTTTGTCCCCTCTGCCATATTTAATTATTTTCTTGTAGTGGTCTATAACATACCGTCATTTTTAGAAAAATACGAATGTTTTCGTCTGTATTCCTAGATTTTTCACCCAGAAAAACAGTACAGTATTCTAGCGAAATGAATATGTGTGATACCTTTCCACCAAACTTATGAGAATTAAAATGTCAAGAATATCATTAATTATTATTTGAGAACTATAAACTCCAGAATATATCCGAATATTTGAATAAATTATAATATATATAATAAATATAAATCTGTCATATTGTGTTAATAGCGCCCCCTTCATTTGATTAAACGAATCATTCCTCATATTCTGAAAATGGCGAAATGAAATCTAATCATTGCATACTCCATGTAATATACCTATTAAGATATCCTAGGCATACCTCATCCATGTTTACTTAATCTGAACATATCATTGCATAGTATTTGTATTTATAGACCAACTGAACAGTCTGAGCAAGTGTACGCTTATATTAAGCTTTATCAGTTTTATAATTATCTTGCTATCAGATATTTTTATGTTGACAAGCACCAAGAAATAATGAACACAGATTACCAGATTTCTTCTAGATATACCAGCTTAAACTTGATTAAAAATATTTGAGTAAATCTATAGTTTATATATTGTCGTATTATATTGTTTAGGAAAAAATAACTTATTTTATAATAACTTTTCATGACTCGTCTGAATTTATTAAGCATTCATGCTTATCACAAGAATTATAGTTTTAATCATCTTAATATACAATTTTTTTCATTGTCAGTTTCTATAGAATCATCGCATATAAAGTGCCAAATCCCATTAAGAATAGACTCCTTTGTCAGAGATTTTCTGAAGTTTACCATTCGTACTGATTTTACCAGTACATTACCGGTTTTCGGGCATGAATCCTGGTAAGTCAATAAATAAAACCAGTACGCGAAATATAGACGTACATTTTCTATTGCGAATAGTCGAGGAAGCGACATTGAAAACGGAATACAAATTTTAAGTATGACATCATATTTTAAGAAAAAATAATTTGAAGAAATTTGGGAGAGGCTGGTCAAAATTCGTATTGTCCTGGTTTCAGGTTAGAAAAAATGGTCCCATTAGAGTATCTCCGCCACTGTCGATACAAATTTGTGGAATAAAACAACGGATGTCTGACGTATAATCGGAATAAAAGTAATCTCCTGATCTCCATTTTAACAAGTGTTCCAACCGAACACATTTGATTTATTCATGTCGAGATGCAATTTGATAAAATCTCTGAATTTCTGCCATTTCTCGGAAATCCCTCATCGAACAATACACCTCCGATCGTGACCGGCCGTTCCTTATTTTTATTTTATTCAACATTCGACGTTCCCCAGTTCACCTCGCATTTTACAATAATGTTCTTGGTAAGCGAAAAGCTTTCCACCACAACTTGTTCTTAATGCGTAGGTCGACTCTGAATGAGCTTCGCAATGGGTGATTCACAGAGGAAATACTCGTGAAATCAACGAGATCTTCTTCCTCGCGGAAATGGAAGTGTCCGAGACGTTGCGATATGTGTTGTTTTTCTGGTTTCTTCTTCTGGCATCATTTGGAAGGCTGGGTGTTGATGCGACTTTCTCAATATCAGGTGAGCACCCTTTTATGAATAATTTTTTAATGCTTGATCGAGAAGAAACAAAAATACTTGGATATAAGAGAGAATTCGGAAATCGATAAGTAGGTATAATTTTCGTCAAGTTTCCTTTCACGGCCATCAATGGACAATTTTAGAGGAACTATCCGAATTTGCCCCCTGACTCGACACAATTATTGGAATATTGCAAGTTTATATAGAACTAACAAAATGTTCTCAATTCACGTTGATTCGGAAATATATTGCAAAATCTTCGAAATGAATAGCCAAGAACCCAATACTGTTTCACTTTGAACCAAATTGTCATTTCCACATACTTAGGGCGGGTTTCACAAAGCTTTAATTGTACGATTAAAAAATCTTACGTAAATTCGAACCAATCGAAATCACTCGTTTTGAAATTTCAACGAATCGCGATGGCTCCAATTAATTTAACAGTGCAATCAAAGTTTTGTGGAACCGACCCTTAGTTTAGGAAATCCTTTCAACCCTATATGAGAGGAAACACAAAGTAATATGAAATACTCGCTGGTGCCAGTCAGTCACAGAAGAAATCATTGTGAGAATGATTTTTGAATGTAGAGGGTGGTCAGATTTCGATGATTCAGTACTACATTTCCTAAATTAAAAGAGATAAAAAAATAATAACCATGTCATGTTCTCTTTTTTCTAGAAACCAAAATTGCTAAATACCGCAAGTCACTACGGTGGAATTTGGTCAATTACTATAATTGGATATAACTTCCGCAGCATTGCAAGCTACTCTTTCGAAATAAAAACATATTAAGGCAGTTTCTTCAGAATTTTTCACTGCTACTATCGAAATTTTCATGCCGTTTCAAATTTCAAAGCAATTGAAAAAACATTTTTTTTCAAATGGATACCATATATGCTATGATATTTTTCAATAGATCTTTCTCAGAGAATATGAAAAATATATCATATACTTCCGATTTTATTATTTATAGAAAATTTTTAAAACACAATTTTTGGAGAATATTATTAAAGCAGATTCTCTTTGACTTCCGTGGAAACTGTGATTAAAGATGTTTTCAAATACTGTTCATTCACTAATTCTCCAGAGAAAACATAGTAGAACCAAAAAATTTTGAGAAACACTCTTGTAGTCTGTACAGGTCTGTATATAATATTATAACTATAACTAATGTTTTCGAAACCAATTTGACAGCCTACAATTGTGGCATATCAAGTTCTATGAAAAGATATTAATCAAAATAGAAATTGATTTTTTTTATCAAAAAATATTTTTTCGTAATTTTCAATATATGAACTCGGAAGTATATTATGATATATTTTTGAAATGAATGAAAAGTATATTGAAAATTATCATAGCACACTGTCGTTTCCATTTGAAAAAAAATTTCTAATTGCTCTGAAATTTCAAGCCCCACTCAAATTTCGATAGCACCGGTCAAAAGTACTGAAAAGCCTGCCCTAAAGATGTTATTATTTTGAGAGCATAGTCACAATACTGAGGAAGGTATAGAGAAATTTAAAAGATTGGCCAAATTCCAAAATCATCCTGTTGCATGGAAACTAGACACCGTTGCGACTTGCGGTGTTCGGCAAATTATGTTTCTCGAAAAAAGAGAACATGACATGTATATTAGTTTTTTCTATCTCTTTCGATTTAGGAGAGTAATAAATCATCGAAATCTGACCGCTTTGTACTTCAATTTGGAATATAAAACGTTCATTTTTCTCTGATCAATAAATGCAATGTTGTCAACAAAATGTTTACTGTTTCTGTTCAGCCAATTGTCTTTCATCTATTCAATGCTGACAATGCTGTTTAGAATTAATACATTTGTCGGTACGATACACGTGGTAATATGCATTCAACTTCTTCTAGCAATGAGTAGACGAAGGGATGAACGATACAAAAACAAGTTTCGTTTATAATATCTTCGAAAAATATTTCAATATTGGAACATATTCAATGAAATCTTTTTTCTATCAATAAATATAGATTTTTCCATCAAGTCATATCCTTTTTCTGTACAGTGTACAGTGTAACTTCGTTCGCAATCTTTGTTATCGGCGATTGCTCAAACCATTATAATTTCTTTCTCATCTTCATTTTTAATATTCATTAGGTTTAGTTCAGGTGGTGTCTTCTAAAGCTGTTACTAAAACCTTCTTAATTTCATAATCTTCCAAATAATGACACACTAAGAATGATTACTTTTCTTTAAATAAAAATGAATTGAAAATAGTCATCACCAAACTGATTACCATCATCAATTTATAGGGTAGAAGATCTTTCTTTCATCATCGTTTTCGGCCTCGTTTGGTCTCATCAGTATCCCACATTTTTCAGAGATATAATCTTCATACAAGACTACCTTTGAGCCTACGAGTAATGTCGTTTTTGAGGAACTTTATCAGAATGGTGACATCTATCAGCGTCAGGAGAGAAGTTCTATATTTGCAGTTCAGCATGCTAAAAAAACTGCTTACTTCTCTTTTCACTCTTTGTGATTTTATGAATGGCCCTGAATCAGAGACTCCTCCAATCTATAGGCTCACATCATGAGGATCTGAGGATGAAAATCATATGGAGATACTTGCATGGGGGCCCCCAGATTTAGAGCCACTTCTGAAATATCAAAGAGTGAAGTAGGCTGTGAGCACTTCTTTTTAGCATGTTAAGCTGGAGAGATCTTCCTTTTTGACGCTGCTAGTAGCCATTTGTATCAACTCATGAAGACTTTGTTTGTTTGTGATGAGTCTGAATGAGGCTGAAATCTGTCCATATCTTCTCTCAGTGACGAAATCTGATTTAATCTCTTCAGTCATCATAATGAAAGATCTGTGAGCCTTTGAATTGAATTGAATTCATTCTGATGATTACTATTTTCGATTCATCTGGGTTTCGAAATTGTTTTTGGTATGGCCTTCGTGACGGCGAAGAATTTATTTATTTTTCTTCTTTTTCTTAAAATAATATTGATATTTATATGTGATATTGTTTAGTATATTATATAGAAGACTTATCCGTTGTACAAAATTCTTTACTCTAGACTTTATTACAGAAGAGAATCTAAAGCTCATTGATCGGGCAGCAAGAAGAAGCTTGTCACAGCTTTGGCACATCCACGAACAGAAAAATGTGTTATTTAGATTTTCTGTACGAAAAAGCCTGACCCAGCTTCATGAAATTGTGCGCATTGAATTCTACAGCATCGGACCGGCTCACTGATAATTTTCATGCAGTATATTTTTCATCCTTAAACCATAGTTTCCATATTCAAAAGAAAAATACTATGTTGTAAAGTCCCGCTTTGATATGAATATCTTTCGAAAAAATGCATCCAAAATGGCTCTTATGTCTCAAATATACAGGGTGATCCACGGTACGTTAGACGTTTACGGAGATCGGAAAGCAAGAATTCATTGAAAATTTAGTTTCTTGGACATTTTCAGTGCTGCGGTGATGCCGCTTATGTCAAAAAGTAGTAAATACTTTGTTATTTCAAATGGCATACTTGTATATTATTGCACTTTCCTGTTCATCATAGTAACACGATTGTTAAGCTATCACTGTCACATATTTATTTTCAGCGTTTTTTGAGTAATTGAGAGATTTCCATTTTTTTTTTGTGCGAAACAAGAGCTTTGGTTAATAGTACATATATTATTCAATGAGCGGTAACGTAAGTCATAACTCACGCAGATGAAGTAAATCAATTCATCAAATGAGTAATGACCATTACTATATTCATCTACGACTATAAAAAAATACGTGTTCCGAATTGTGAGAGAAGTTAAGTGTTCCTTTTGAATTCTCAGATCAGAACAACGCCTGATTTGAGCATGACACCTCTCACTTTGATCACACATCGGAACATGCATAAAATGTATATTTCGTATACTTTTTACTCATAAGTCTGTAAACGGAACACTAACAACTATGTGGTAACAATTTTAGCATGGATGAATTGCCAACATATCTGGCTTTAATCAAAATATACTTCAATGTTGATATGAAGTAAAATGACCGAACTACGAGGGTTTCACCAGAATATGGAAAACGTACGAACCCACCCCGCGCATGTGGAGGCTTCGTACATAGTGGGGAGCAATCGTACACAGTGAAAAATAAATGCCAATTTATATAAAAAAGTATTTAATATTGAGATAAATCAGATCAGACTTTAATAACAAATAGTTAACACTGAGTTGCAGCAACGTCTATTAAACTTTAATGCTGCCTTAACTCTCCTTTAAACGGAATATCCATAGACGTTAGCCATGGATACTCCGTTTAATGGAGAATTAAGGGAGTTTCAAATTTGAGGGACGTTCCTGCAACTCAGCGTAAGTCTATCACACCGAATATAATTGACATTGCGAGAGTCTTCCGGGCTTATTGGCCGTTATCTATCAGGAATTATTCCACCTAACATCCCGCCTACATCAGCCGTAGGCATTCTCAAAGAACTCTTGGCCTGTAATTCGAATTCTGAATTTCTTACAGTGATGCCAGAATATACAGGGCATCCCATTTGAAAAAATTCACTTTCAACAGTTTTTGTGTTTCTCGATAAACCATCGAATTTTGAATGACTCTGTATGAAAAGAAGCGTATTTCGTAACACTCGCATCTCGCGAGTTTGAGGATTGGAGATTGAAAATGAAATAGAGGGACAGTTCAGAGAAATACAAAGAGTTGAGAGGCTTGGTGAAGAGAACTGGGTATACGACATCAAGCTGTATCTTGATGATATGTACTGTACATTGCAATCATTGCATATTGTTAAGCCAAGAATACATACATACATACATAAGTTATAGATGTTTAACCAACGCTTTATTTTGCACAAAAAAAGAAAATCTTTTAATTACTCAGAAACCGCTGAAGATAAGTATGTGAAAGTAATTGTGTTCCTACGATGAATTGAAATGTGCAATAATATACAGGGTGTGCCATTTGAAATAACAAAGTAGTTACTACTTTTTGACATAAGCGGCAACACCGCAGCACTGAAAATATTTAAGATCGATAGAGGATTTGTTCTTGTCCAGGAAACCAAATTTTCAATGAATTATTTGCTTTCCGTTTTCCGTGAACGTGTACTGTACCATCGACCGTGGATCACCTGTATAACTGGTTACTATTCCCAATTTTACTTTCAAGTATTGCTTGATGAAGCGTGAGTGAAATGCTCCAAATTTTCGTGACAATTATGGTTTTCCGAATACGAAAACCTTGTACATTTTCAAACAAGAAAGAGATACTATTTGTATGTACATGAACTACAAACCTTCAGCAGACACTTTTTGGATAGCTATGAAAAAAGTTTTTGTTGAAAGTTTTTGTTTCAACATTCTAGCATTAACAGAAAACAGCATTAACATAAATAATGACCAAAGTTTAAATCGCTCAAATTTGAATTTTGGCCTTTAACTCGAAAACAAAAGAAGATAAAGGAATGAAGTTGATGGCTTTTATTTTGCTCTATCTCGTTCGGTTGGAAAGTTGTAGTTCATGTATCACCAATTTTGCCTACCCGAAAAATAAATTAGATACAAAAATTATCCTGATGAATTTTCCCGCACGAAACTGCCGTTGCCCGAACGACGCGAAGTGGAGATCGGGTACGCAGTTGAGTGCGGGAAAGACACTTTCCGCACCAATTAGGAACAATATTTTATCTACAAGTGCTTGTATGAGATCGATTCGAACTTAACACACAGATCAAATTCGATTACTCATATTCATTCCGAATACACATGAATGTCGAACGCTCGGTCGAACGTAATTCTACATGTCGTTACCATAGTACTCTCATCGTTGAAATTCGATGCTTAAAGACATAAATATCATAATTCAGTTTATTCTTTAATAGAAGTGTGCTATTCCTTTTCCGCACAGAAAGTGTGCGGGAATGGATTAGAAGAGGGTTTTCCCTCACTGTTTCGAAATGTGTTGGAACAGTGAACTAAGTTTTGAGAAATGTCAACAACAGAAGAATGTAAATAGTTATTTTCCTAACACTGCGGAAAGAAATAGGTATTTCATCGCACGAAACTGCCGAACGACGGGAGGCGGAGTTCGGGTAAGCAGTTTAGTGCGGGAAAGACACTTTCCGCACGAGTTGGGAACAAAATTTTTTTCACAAGCGCTTATATGAGATCGATTTGAATTCAACACACGGATCAATTCGATTCGATAAATTCAAATATGTAATTTCATAAGACGAATGACAAATGTTAATTCACATTTCGTTTCCATAGTAACCTCGTCGGAGACGTTCAGTGCATAGAGACATTTCATGATTCAGTTTATTCTTTGATAATAGTGTTCATACGAATTGAACATAGGAACTATTGAAGGTTCAGTTTCAGTAGAATGAAACAATTAATAAGCAAATGGTCATGATTTTTCGTGGCAATCAAATTACGATACAAAAGTCACAAGTTGGAACAGACCTTTCCTCTACTAACTTTTCCTCTACTATTCCGTTTTCGAAACAAATCATCCATTTCTGGAAAACATCACACTACAAAGTTGTAAGATGTGAAACGCTAATTATTATCATTATTATTTATCAAATCATTATTTATTAGTATATTTCAATTGCAGATGAAGAAATCAGCCATGTCATACCCATTAAAGTCACCGAAAAAGGAAATTTCCTGACTAACAATCTGACAAGTGAAGACGACGAGGATTTGATACATTACAGGATCGCATTAGACGATCAAGATCACTTATTGGAAATGAAACGGAATTGGAATTTCATAAGTCCTTCTATGATTGTAGAAAAAAGACAGTCGAATAACTATCAGTGGAAAACATTCAATGAGTTGAATTCGAAGTGTTTCTTTCAAGGAAAAATCAAAGGTAGAGAAGAAACATTTATAGCATTGTCAGCGTGTAATGGATTGGTAAGTATAAAACCAATAATTACAATTGTTTCAGCCCACATTCGCTATAATGAAAGACCAACTTAGTAACCAACCCATAGAACTATTAAATATAGAATTTGAGCGTAATGATAAAAAGTATGCAAAAGTGAATCCTCCGAACTAGCGCCCGCTGGCGCTATGCGCATGCGTCGTGAACTTTTGTGGCAATAAGAAGGGGCCTGTCATTGTGTATCCATGGTTACTGTATATGGCATAATACAAATAACAGATTTTCTTCAGTTGAATTATTTCTTATTGCTGGCATCCACAAGGAATTGAACTGGATTAGTTTATTTTGATCTAGTTCATTCCGGTACTTAAATTCTATTTGAGATCACCGAGTCACCAAGTAAGTAAAAGAAATTGAATTAGTAATATTCTTGACGAATTCCTGAAAGTTTTTATTTCACTTCGTTTCTATATATCTTTCAGAAAATGGGTAATACAATTCGATGATTTCTATGCAATAAAACAAACATAAAACGATGTGATTCTTCATAGGTAAGTTAGCGCTTACTGAATTCCTCTGAACTAATTCAATAATTTTTCAGGTTTCCTAAAGATTCCACTAATGGTGAAAGAAAGAGGTTTTGTTTCGGTGCAGAGCATATTGTCAGAGAAGGAGATGATGTGTCAAAAAATTTTGATTTACACCAAGGGTTTATTGTTAATATTTTGACCTGGCTGGAATTTGGAACTGAAGCACTGACAAAACGATACACATTGTTTATTAACAATGATTCATTATATCATAAAATGATTCTGGAAAATTTCAAATAACTCTCAAATATATTCATAGTTTAATGATATGCACTGATCCCTCTCTATCACCTGAACCCCTTTTTTTGTCTTTGTCAATTCATTCGTAGTGAACTTCTTGTGAAGGGAGAAATTTCTTCAGATACAATTGTTAATTTCTTTATGGTTTCTACAACATGGAGCACGAGAAAAGTATTTTTAGCAAAACTTAGACAGAAGTGTTTTATCAATCAATTTTAGATTAAAATATTACAGCTTTAAAAAGTAAGCACAGCAGATAACGAATATCAATTGAAAATTAATTGGTCAAATAAATTGGACAAGTACCAAGTATGTATACTTTTATTTATAGATGTTACAATTTTATTGATAGTTATTGTACCGTAATTTGAAATAAATGCAAAGTACTCTTTCAAATTCTATTCATACATAACAATAAAAACCTAAGATGTTTCCACAAAATCCAGATCAAAACATACAAGGTATTCATAAAATTAACTTATTACATGCTCAAGGGATATGTCAGTACATATTGAACACTCTAGGGTAAGGCTTCCACAAACTTCTTTTCACTGTAATGCACTAGGAAGTTTTCCTTCTTTGTAACACACTCTATTAGCCGAATAACACATTCAGTCAATCTATATTGCCTCCCTTTTTACAATTGGTACACATGGTACATCTATTCTCCCTGATTTCATAAGTTCATCAACCAGACAAAAGTACATTCAACAAGCTGAATTATTTATACTATTTCATTACCACTACCATGAACTGCTCTAATCCAGTGAACATAATATCATCATGTGGTATCCACGATCTGAAATTATGAAGAAGTTTGAATGAATAAAAGTATTAGGACACAGTTAAAGTATTTGTTGAGGACAGATTTGATATATTTCAAACATATTCAGTGAAACGAGATAAAATGTAGAAATATACCTAAGTGATTAATTGTTTTCTCAAAACAAGATGTATTCTAAATAACTCAATCAGTAATACAAACGCAACTTAATTTCACCAAGGAAACGATCAAATAACGAGAGGATGCACATTTGAAAACATGATACAGAAAAAACATCTTTGTGCAGCTGTGCGAATTGAACGTATAGCACCAAAACAAATTTCTAGTTTTGAAAGCAACTTGAACATTAACTTTCTCTTCTAGTCATTTCGCCACATTATATTTGCTGTTCACAACTCATGATTCTCGAAAAAGCAACTCAAAATTGAAAGACAAACTACTTACCTGGTTTTTCTTGTGCCAATATTTTTCCATGTATATACTTTCAAGTTCCACTCCAACCTTTTCGTAATTATGTAAATTCAAGCATCTGGTAGCTCATATATGAACATAACATAATAGGTAGCACTAACCATCATATTAGAATATATATTTCCAATTGAATATCACTAAACACTCCGTTATTTACCTTCACAACTTAACCTAAAATCGAAGTACGTAAAACCGCTGTCAATTTCAAATTTCCCCTAGTTTCGTTGAAATCCCACTCCCTGACATTTCCCCTTATTCGCGCATGCGCACTTAGTATCGCGGGAGCTAGACGCAGCTCACTCGAAGCTTCACCAATTATTTCAAGGATCAAATTATAGGTATAGAATTATGTGAACCAACCTTTCATGTTGAAGTTAGGTATACATGCCAAATTCAGGGAAAGAAAAATAATGATTTTGTGTGCATCAGAATATAGTTGATAACTTCAGTACTTTCGTTTTCGATGTTTTTGATGAGGATTCGAACAATTTCATTTTTATATATAAATTCGTCGATTTTATATATAGATTCAATTCGATATGATTGTTCTATTCATTTGGATTTATGTGCGGGGTTTAGTTTGACAAGAAATCAAAATAGAAGAGTGTTAAGTTGGAATAGATTGTTCTCAAGGTCGGTCTTTACTACTCGTGTTCGTGCTCGCCCGCCTTGTGCTTGTCTAGTGTGGACTGGCCTTGAGGAAATACAAAACGTGGGATAATGACCATAAGAATTTGTTGCTTCTGTTAGACTCTCGTCCATTTATTATTTTTTCATGTCCTTTTCATATCTGCGTTTGACTTTTTCGCAAACAATAAAAAGGTTGTTGTTTCATGTAAAGCCAAGCTGCTGACTCCACACTCTTCATCTTCACAAGTCCTACTTCCACAAACTCTATGCTTTGGACGAAATAAGTGACTTGGACGTTTCTCTTTCGCCACGTGAGCGTAAGGTGAAAAATTCATTCGCTGGTCATCACTTTTCTGTTATACAATAGTTTTTACAGTTACGAAAAGGCCAAATCACTTTTTTTTACCAAGGCATAGAGTTTATGAAATAATGACTTGTGAAGATGTAGAGTGTAGACTCAGTAGCTTGGCTCTATATGCGAGATCAGATAACTTTTTGACAATGTTAGAAATACGGCACTGGTCTTGGCAATATGAAAATGTTTTTGGTTGGATTTCAATTCTTTTTATATGTTGCTTATGACAAAAACCTTTAATTTTGTTCGTTTTTCCCCAATAATAACTAAATAGGATATGATTATTGCGAGATCTATTTCAAGTCAAACTAATTCCCAATTCATGTTCAAAATCAACAATGTACGAAGAATAGAAATATATCTTTACCTACCTAGGTTCAAGCTGCGATGGCGATGTAATTGAGAGCTGCCATCACAACCATTGTATAAAGAATCCTGGAAACTGTGGTTGAGCTTATTACAGGGAAATTATATTTGGTGTAAATACACATGAGGCGTTTTACGAGCGCTTCATTTTATCCCCTTATTAAAAATGTGGGAGCAATTTTCCCTGAGAATTCTTCAATGTTTTTTAACATTTATAACAAGCAGTCCTCCGTATATATTAATTTTCAAACCACTAGCATCAAAATTTACATCCCTGGTTCTAAGGGTTGGGGGGTGAAAGTTTCAACTTTATACTAAAACTAGCTCACATACCAAATTTCAACTTGATAGAACATCGGAAAGTACCCTAAGAGTTTTTTTGATCATCAGTGAGTGAGTGCCGAAATCGGGGGTTTTTAGATATCTATAAAATCTTAAGTGTACGAGCTATTCACTTGAAACTTTGCACGTTTGATAAGTTTACTACTGGCATTATATCCTGTGAATCTTATTCATCTGCTATATTCCAAAGTCAAGTTATGAGGGTTCAAAAATAAGACGAAAATATAGGTAGTGCCCCGGCGCGGCTCGTCTTGGCGGGAGCACTACCGTGCCCCCAAATACATTCAAAATGCAAAATGCATACCACCTTCAATCCATAGGAACACAGAAAGCTTTTGGTCATCATATGGGAACACCGAATATTACAACAAACCTTACTCCCTATTGATACTAAAGGCCCGTTTGAGTTGTCGGTCAATATCAAAGACCATTTATCCTTATGATAAGTCTATGGTCAATATACTCCGTGCATGCTATGTACATCAAAAACGAACCGAAAAGTTGAAGTGGAGAGCGCTCGGGCCTTAAATTGGTATACTCGTATGTTAGATCTCGCTAATTAAAAGTCAGAGCATTCGCCATTTTGCAACCTTTCAAAATGGAATAATATATGTCTTATATCTATTGACATATTTTCTGGGAGGTGCATTCCCGTGAAAAGTATTAGGGTTTTCTCCCCCAGTCTCTCAAACAAGAAACAGTTAGAAAAAAATTTTAAATAAAAGAAGTGTTTTCTCTTTTCTCATTGTTAGGCAACAATTTTTTGTAAAGATTTAGCCCCTGACAAATTAGAGTTCGAGTTTTACGCAGGGGCCTTTCTTCTATTATTCAAAAAGTTTTTCTTATTGTTTTTTGTTTCAGCGACTAGGAGAGAAAACCCTAATAAAACTTTCACGGGAATAGAATGTCTTATATCAATATGACTGCCCATCAACTTAAAACATACCTATGTTTCGAGTACCTATAGAGGTTGAAGTATGTTGCCGTACTAACGCCATTTGAAGCGAAATACGTACTAGATTTGTGTACAGGCTGGGCATATTTCGATGTTTTAGCACTACAACTTTTGAACCAGAGGAGATAGACAAAATCTGATACCCCATTCTCGATCTCTTTTTCGGAGAAACTAACAAGAGTGGTATTCATTTTTGGCTACCTTCTTTTGTTCTCGAGTTATGAGCGAAAATTGGAACAATGGCGATATCGAAAAAAATTTATATCTCTGCTGATACTGAGGATAGAGTTCTGAAATTAAAACATTCTACAGGCACTTTTTTACGTAGAATCCAGTGGCATGCTCGTCTTTTTTGCACAATTTTCAATTACGAAGCTATGACTCAAAGTTATGTTTTTTTAAATGGAAACACTATATTTCTGTGACATTTTCTGAAAGGCTAATTTTTTCTGATTTCAAAAATATATATCATCGTAAAGTATCAATAAAAGTATAGAAATTGGCAAAAACCTGATTTCCTGTGAGTCTCAATACTTTCTATGGTTTCAACTGTTGATGAGCACAGAAAAATGTAGCTTCCTATGACAAGAGCATAGAAATGAAAAGACTACCTACTAGAAAAAAATTGTGGTACTTATACGATACTAAATTTTTCGTGTTTATCGACAATTGAAACGATAGAAAGTATTGAGACTCAGATGAATATAGGTTCTTGACCAATTTCTATACTCATATTGATTTATTGATACGAACCATACGATGTTATATACTTTTGAAATCAGAAAAAATTAAGCTTTCAGAAAATGGCTCAGAAATCTAGTGTTCTTCTTCAATAAAACATAACTTTGTGTCATAGCTTCGTAATTAAAAATGCTGCAAAAAAGGCGAGCATGCCACTGGATTCTAAGTGAAAAAGTGCCTCTATAATGTTTTAATTTCAGAGCTCTATCATCAGTATTGGCGGAGATATACATTTTTTCCGATATCACCATTTTTCCACTTTTCGCTTATAACTCGAAAACAAAAGAAGGTAGCCAAAAATGAATACTACTCTTGTCTGTTTCTCCGAAAAAGAGATCGAGAATGGGGTATCAGATTTTGTCTATTTCCTCTGGTTCAAAAGTTGTAGTGCTAAAACATCGAAATATGCCCACCCTATACATGCGACCTCTCAGAAACTCAAACCTTGAGCGAATATACGAATATCTTTTTTGATAAAGAAAGTCTAAGGACACTTCAATGAAGCTAACACAGGGCACGACCACAAGAGATCCTGAATCCAGAAGGTTCTCACAGAGAACTAGAAAGTCAGGCTGATAAATTAAAGGATACAATTTCAATTTAGAAGTTTGTAAAAATTTCAGAAATTCGAAAAAATACTCTGATGTGAAGAATGCCGTAGTAAATAGTATAATATTCTAAAACAAGTTGCAGAATGAGCTCCTATTCCAACACAAATGAGTAGTTCTCGGTTCCTATGACTCCTCGACGAAACGACTTCGTTTCAGAAATTTACGACTCCGAATTGACCTAAAAAGATACCTTCCATCCCTCTATGTTTTTCTCGCGAACTACCCTGACTTAGCAAAACATTAACATATCTCGGCTCCTGTGCATTTTCTCGTAAAAACGACGTTCATTCATTCACTTATTTGTGTCATCATAGCATATTTCAAAACAAGTTGCAAAATGAGCTCCTATTCCAACACGAATGTGGAATTCGAAAATGAGCGACGAAGGAGCGAGTCTTACATGATTAAGTATGTGTGTTACTGTACCTAACAGCCAATTATACAATCGGCGCATTAGCAGAAAATGTTGGGTGGAACTGTGGAACAGTATTTCAAGACATCGTCCTGCCGCCTCCCGTTTTTTATTTTTTATTTCTATTCGATTTTCCCGGCACCTGAAATGTATTAATAATAATAAGCAACAGTGCTTCAAAATTCTCTTAAATTACATTTACAAATTTCTATTCGATAATAGGTGGGATTGATCAGAACCGATCATGGAATATATTTCATTGAACCAATACATCCCTTCGATATTGAATCCATAGAAAAAGGCCATAAACATAAAATCACCAAGAGGTCTTCCACACAACCCAAATATTATAGAAATAAAAAACGGAAGAAAAGAAGAAGGTATCCCAAGAATTGTGGCACGCGGGAGAGAAAAAAAATAACGAGGTAGGTTGACTAGAATCTAAGTCTTTTGTTCAATTCTAACTGGAAACTTTCATAGATTGCATTGGGAAATGGACACTAGAACATCGAATAAACAAAAGATTTCCATGAAGAGGTACAAAGAAATTTTCAACAGAAGTAGATCAATTCATAGAAGAATACGGAAATCTATCAGTAAGCCACATTATGTGGAAGTACTACTAGTTGCAGATACAAGTATGGTTGTATTTCATGAGGAATGGGATCTTACAACTTATCTTCTTACAATCATGAATATGGTAAATAACTCGATCTAAGCCAATTTAACAGAAGTTTTGAAGAAATTTCCATTAGAGCCAATCATCTGCTCTAATTTCCATTAGAATTTTGATTTGAGTTCTTTGGAAGTATATAACTTGATATTATTTTGGAATTTCGAAGGTATCTTCATTATACATGGATCCAACTATTGGAAATATGATTCACATAGTGGTCGTGAGAATAATCATTATCGAAGATCCCCTTGCTGAGCCTGATTTAAAGATTGTGCCAAACAGCGACAAAACTCTGAAGAGCTTTTGTCAGTGGCAGAAGAAAATGAACCCTGAAAACGATTCCCATCCTCATCATCATGACGTTGCTGTATTAGTAACGAGGAAAGACATGTGCTCGTCATCTAACAGTGGTTGTAATACTTTGGGTGTTGCCCAAGTGGGTAGTATATGTAGTCGAGAAGATAACTGCAATGTCAATGAGGATAACGGCATCATACTGGCTCATACAATTGCTCATGAAATTGGTCATAAGTGAGTTTATATTTTCGGTGAATTGGTTAATGAGCGACATAAATTATCATCCCTTCAACACATTTAATTTCATTTTCATTATGTACTTATTAAACTTTATCTTGTTCTTAAACATTCAATGAAATGAGTGCACTCTAAAATACGATGAAGGTCTAACAACGCACAATGAAGGATTCCACAAATTAAAGTGTTTGGTTGATATTCGAATTTGAAAATTAATTAGGAATATTCATAGTGACAAAATTTTTTGTAATCATAATTTATTGCATTTTCCATAAGATATCTTGTGTTTGTACGATGTTTCGTTCCAGCGTGAAAACCACTTTACGCATGTACCAAAGCTAATTGATCTCTGCGAATAAAAAAAAATTATTTTTCAAGTGAAAATTTCAAATCAAAGCAATAATGAACAGGTTGTACTCATGGATTATTTTACTATTACGAACCAACTCTACATGGTTCGCCTCATCGGCATCATCAGGAATTTTTGTTACAAGTTATTCAAGAGATTATCACGCTTATACAGGGTGGGCCATCCATAACTGTCCACCCCGAATTTTGAGCTTTCGGATGGAATAACGAAAAAACGCTCGGACTGGTCCGTTTTGTTGAAAGGGGGACAAATGAGTCTGATATCACTACCCCTCTAGCCGCAACCCCTAACAGCTCTCATTTTTCAATAGGGAAAAGGGGTCGAGCAGCACCTTGTTGGAGAGGCAATTCAATTTCCTGCATGAGTGTATTTTTTTTCATCCCCTTATCATTATACAGAGTGGCTCAGTATTCCATCAATAACTTTCACAAGCCGAATTTGGATCTTTGAGATGGAAAAAACGCTCGGGCGGGTCAAAAAATGAATTCGATATCATTTGCTGTTAGGGTAGCGGCTAGAGGGGTAGTGATATCGAATTCATTTTTTGACCCATCCGAGCTTTTTTTTTTCATTTCAAGGATACAAAAATTGAATTGCCTTTCCAACAAGGTGCTGCTCGACACCTTTTTCCTATTAAAAAATTAGAGCTGTTAATGGTTGAGGCTAGAGGGGTAGTGATATCAAACTCATTTGAACACCCTTATTGGTCCCTCTTTCAACAAAATTTGACCTGTCCGGTCATTTTTCCGTTATTCCATCCCAAAGCTCAAAATTCGGGGTGAAAAGTTATGGATGGCCTACCCTGTCTGTATATGGATGAGCAACATTCAGTTTACAATTTTTAGATTTAACAATAGAATTTCATTGACAATGTTTTATATATTTCCTCGTTTTGGTTTTTATTTTTTGTTTGAGTATAATTACAAGAAGATTCATTTATAGAATGCAGAACACAAAAGTACTGTAAAAAATTAGACACACTTTTTCTTCGTACTTTTAAGAAAAAATCGGGAAAACTCAAGTTTTCCCTTCAACTTGAAACTCGTAATCTTTTCGTCTTATGTTTTTACTTTAGTTATCCCATTAATATTTTCAAATTAATTTCTGGAACCTTCATATATCAAGAAGACTTTATTTCTGGTATTTTTCTCAGAATTTCTTCTTCTGAAATAATTTGTTTCAGTTTAGGTATGTATCATGATAGTGAAAGAATCGGTTGTCGGGCAAGGGAAGATATTCAACACATCATGACGCCAAGCTTTCAAGCAGAAATGGTTGGAACGGCTTGGTCCTATTGCAGTCGAAGAGATTTGACTAACTTTCTTGAGTGAGTGTTACTATTCATGTTCTGCCTGATGCTCTTACAACTTCCTATGCTGCGATGTCTAAAATGATTTTTTAATTCGTTGCTTTTAAGATTTCTTACAAGTAATGGTTGGGTTCTGGGAATTAACAGAGTTACAAAAAAGACCTGTCTAATCAAAGTGTGTTTAATGTGGCATAATAGCCCTTCATGAACAAAATTCGTTGAAGTTTTCTTCTTTTAGCGAATATCGTTTCGGCGTTAAAATATCTGTGCAAATGGAAAGAAGACGTTCATCTGCAATCTTTGAGGGTATAGCAGTATCATATTTAGTAAAAATATTTAATATTTATTTCTGATGATCAAGAAATGCCGTATCGTTGAACGAGTCTTTCAATTTCTTCTTTAGGCACATTTTGACGAGGTCTTGACGTAGCAATAGGTGGATAAACGATTAAAGGACTTTGAGAATTTAAAGGAATTTAACGAGTCCGTTAAGATATTCGAAATTTATCCTAAACTTCAATCTACTATCGGACATGTTAATTTCGTTATTTAAAGATTTACGGACCAGTTAATGCCCAGCTTCAACAATACACTAGCACCAGCACCACCCAATTTTGAACTTCATAGTGAAAGATCTACTATATGTTCTTTCATCTATCTATCTTCTGCTCCGTATTTTTTCATTTTCAGTAAAGGCAGAGGGCATTGTCTTTATGACAAACCAGAAGAAGTGGTTGCTCTGGGTCATCCCGAGTTACCCCCAGGTGCCTTGTATGATGCGAACTACCAATGTAGGCTACAGTTTTCAGTGGATGCAATAGAGTGTTCTCCGAAAGATGAAATCTGCTCTCGCTTATGGTGCCAAGTGAACAATACATGCACGACAAAACTTCTACCGGCAGCTCCAGGAACAAGTTGTGGTAAGCACAAGGTAAAAAATCAGGAGGATTTTTACTCCAAAATTTGATGTATATTGGATGAATAAAATATTTTCTCGGGTATGATAAATAACCACCTTTAGATTTAGACGAAAGAACTAAATTTCTTTTAAACTGACAAAAAACCTCAATAAATATATTTTTTAAATCAGAACAAAGAGCACAGGGTATTCCAATGAATAATTACATAAAATTTTTAGGTTTACGACATTAATAAATGTTAAATTAAAAGAGTTATGTCCAATACTACTTGGTACGAACCGTCGAACTAGTGCCCTCTATGAGAGTCAGACATAAAAACAAATCAAAACATATTGATATAAAGTTTTATTACAATATTGCTAGAAGTTGCAGCAGAATCGTAAAAAATGTGTAGATTTTTTTTCTTTAATGCCCTGTATCTTTGAATTACTAAGTTTTTTTACTAAGCAAATCCCAATTATTTTGAGTTTTCTATCGGAACACCTTTTTTTGAAACAATCATTTATTAAAGGTAACTATATAAAACTAATGGTTCCCTTCGTCTGGAAATTTTATTCACTCAACAAGGATAAAATTGAAACATCGAGTTTAGTTTCTACTGAAGAAACGATTATTCACCAACATACTAGACAAAATGAATCATTAGCTACTAACAATTTCAGTTAGAATTATTAGAAAAAAGTAATCTCCATAATGCAATAGTGAATTATAATTCAAATAATTCGATCGTGAAATTTCAGAATAAATTGAAAAATAATTTTGAAGAGAATTACCAAAATTGGAAAAGTTCGCTGATATTAATTGATCACATTCTCTGCATGTTCTCTATAGTGGGTTTTTCGTGGGAAAATAAAGTTTTTTCACTTGGCCTCCTCAAATACTCTTCTGCCAAGGTAAAAAATTTCCGAATTTTTCTCAGTGGTGCCAAAACCAGAAATGTGTGGACATTATGGATCCTCCAGCTCCCGTCGACGGTGGTTGGGGTGAATGGGGCTCTTGGAGCGAATGTTCCAGAACTTGCGGAGCGGGTGTTTCTATATCTGAAAGGAAGTGCGACCATCCAGTTCCATCTGGTGGGGGCGATTTCTGCTTAGGATTACGCAGAAGATACAAAATGTGCAATACGGAACCCTGTCAAAAACATTCGCCCTCTTTCAGATCGATTCAGTGCTCCTTCTTCAATAATCATACATATGAAGGGAAGAAATATCAATGGCTTCCATATTTTGAACTCAGTAAGTAGTGCATAAAATTTATTTAAATCGATACGAAAATTATCAACCATTCAAAGAACGAGTAGAGTAAATTAAAGAATTATATGCATACAGTATGGAGCAGCCAAATGGAAAAAATTCAGCAGCTCCGTGATTATGCATTGTCTCAGAAAATCACGAGACATGCCATTCTGAAATGACATATTTGAAAGTGACAATTCCTCCCTGTTTTTAACTCTTTCAGTGACAGCTATACTACTACCTTGAGTTTTTTAAATGGTAAATGAGGGGCTCAAAAACTTCTCATTTTATTTTCAATCCGCTCATCATTTCTAAATTTTTTGCAGAAATGAATTGGAAATAAATATTATGTTCCTTCAAAGTAGAAAATTTGCTACATCAAAATAAGACCTGAACAACGACGAATATCATAATAATATCGTATTCATATTCATGTAATTAAATGCAAAGCAAGTCATTGTAGATGAAGTATGGGTAAAATAGGCGCAATGTCCTATTCAATTCCATTATGAATACGATATGGCAATCGTTGTTCCAGTTTTAATTCAATGTAGCAGATTTTCTACGCCTTTATATTTAAATTATGCTATAACTAATAAACCATATCAGTTTCGAAAAGAAAACAAAATGTCTTCTTGAATGAAGTCTTATAAGCCTCTTCCTCCTATTCGAAAAATTTGGGGATGCAACTGTCATCTGAAGCGGATTGAATTTGGTTATTAAATTTTTGAATTTTGAAGAAATTATCTGAATTTCAGAACGCATCATTCACTGTTTGGTAAACAATTATGTTAATTGTTTACCAAACAGTGAATGATGCTGTGCCTCAGTGTGTCCCAAACTTATATTACTCAGTAGGTTATAACTATTTGCTTCAAATGTAGAAGTTTCAAGTTGTCAAATAAGGCTGAAATTCTCTTCTCCCAGTAACTAAATTTGATGTCATTTCTCCAACCTCTTGATTCATGATACAAGTTCTGTGATCCTAGGAATTGAAAATAGTATTCTTTTCGATGATAACTTTTTTGAATTTATCTACCTATGTTTCAAAATCCTCCATTAAGTTTTTGAGGGGATTTGCAGAAACTTAGAAGGCATGGCTAAAATACGAAAAACAATTTCGCAAATGAAGTACTCCCAAGCTTCATCATGTTAGAAGTACCTACATAACATTGATTCTGTCATTGAATACCACGCTCTTAAAAAAAAAACAAATATATCATTTTATAATAAATTATCACTATCAACTATAATATATTTATTTATGTTCAATTCAATATTATTTTTATTTGCTTTCATACAATTTGCTGAGTTATATACACTATAACTGTCCCAATGATTAATTAGAGTTTAATGATTCATTAAAATTTGTATCGCCCAAAACATCGTGTCCGTGACATCCGTCAATGAAATATCATGTTTAATTAAAAATAAATAAATAATTAAAAATAAATAAATAAATAAAATTTCAATGAATCATTTAATTTGGATGGACTTCGTGGAACTGCAGAAACTAATCATATCAGCTAATTTTCTCAAAAAAATCCTAGAAAACTTTCTTTGGTAGGTACCTTTGTTTCACCGTTTAATCAAAGTATGTGTTTTATTCAAAAGAAAACCCACCTTCATATGAAAATCTCTCATTTTGGATTACGCTGGATACTTTTGAAGACCTCACTAATAATTCGAACACATAATTCGATATGCAAAATGAATTAACACATTTTTCAAAGATTAACAGGTCCGTGTTCATAATGAATTTTGAAGTTAACCTAATATTTAATTCTACATTAAATATTTCTGGCAGTTTTGCCAATAGGTTTATCTTATGAAGTATAGAATAAAGTTTGACTACAGTTTTTAAGCGTGAAAGCAGTTCCAGGAAAGTCCATTATAATTTAATGGTTTAATAAAATTTTAATCCTACATTGAACAGGAAACACCATTGGCGGTAGATATGGATACCTACCTGGTTTAATGGAGGATTAGAATTTTAATAAACCATGAAATTATAATGAACGCGCCTGAAACTGGGTGATGTACTAGATATAAAATTGAAAATTGAATTTCCATCTCATTTATTATTTATTAGAACTCTCCCTTTTCGAAGGAATTTCATTGCAAGAAACCGTATTGCAAGTATATTGAGTTGCAACAGATTGTGGTTGTTTTCGCGATGGGCTTTTCATATCCCATTCTTCATTCAGATGTCACTTCCAATTGAAGAGCACAATTTTCAAAGTGAAAAGTTGCAAATCACTCAGATGCAGAATATGTAGCCCAAATATGTGTTTTATCATAATCAGTCAATAATGTATATTTCTTTCAGCTGAACCTTGCAAACTCTACTGCATCGATATGAACAATACCATAATTATGCCTCTCGGAGACTATGCCCAAGACGGTACTCCTTGCAAAGTAGGAACAAGAGATATTTGCATAAGTGGTGTTTGTCAGGTAAAGTAATGATATCAGCTAAATATATCCTTTGTGAATTCAAAGAGTTATATGATACGAATGAAAAATCCTTCCAATTTTTTGCAAATGCTTTCAATTTTTTGCAAATGCTTTATTAGTTATCTTGAATCACTGTTTTGTGCGTGGGCTAAACAGAGTTTTGCTAGCTGTGGCCAAATCCTAATCTGACTCTAACTAACTTGACCCTAACCTTACTCTAAACTTGAGGCTGCTTTGGACTGGGTGTTGGCTTATTGTTTCCTAGTCCAGAATATGGATAGACTTAGGCCCTATTTTGTCGTTACTTATGGTTAAAATAGCTACAATTGGCATCTATCTCAGAGTTCTACTGGCCGTAAAACGAGCCGATTCATGCGACTTGAACTGAATTTTTATCGATGAAAGAATAAAATTCAATTGGTGAAACAGAAAGAAGTTTAAACGATAGAGATGGACAACTGAGGAGCAATAAACAGCAGAAGTTTGAAGAGTGCATTAAGGCCAAGAGTAGAATAGTTCGTGCTCGAGATTCTTGATAGTAGCATATTTGTTGCATATTTAAGAAAGAACTAACATTGAATAACTGATAAATAAAATAGTAAAGTATTGTAGTGTCCCCTAATTTTTCAGAAGGTTGGATGTGATTGGGTTGTCGGATCGAATTCGACAGAAGACGAATGTGGAATATGCGAAGGAGATAATTCGAAGTGCAATATTTTCAACGGAACATATGTAAAACAGAGTATGTCTCCAGGATATAGAGAAGTAGTGGTGATTCCATCAGGAGCAACAAATATCAAGATCATGGAGAAGAATTATTCAGAAAACTTCATAAGTATAGGTAGTGCACTCCGTAAGAGATTTTATCTCAATGGAAAGAGGTAGGGAGATCATTGAGATTCTTTGAAGCACATGTATATTTTATCCTCATTTTCAGTCATATATCCCTACCTGGAGAATATTTAATTGCGGGATCTACATCATTGTATGAAAAGACCCCAGCAGAAAGGATAACAATACCTGGTCCAATTGAGGAAATGATAGTTATTCTTGTAAGTAAAATATACGGCAATAACAATCCTAGTATATATGTTTGAAAAGCAAAATCTTATAATGAGCGTAGGTACTCCTCTGAGGGCCGCATTATCAATGCTCAGTTGAATAGTAAACTGTTGGTTACAGACCATTTCAGGTAGAGAAAACCGGTTTTTGACTGAGCATCGATAATATTTCCAGTGAAAATTAATACGGAAATAACAACTAACAATTCCGAAACCGATTGTATCGGGTTCCGCCGATATTGATTTCTACTGGTAAAGCCAAACAGATACGATGGTGGTTCGAATATGAAGGAGGCAAATGCTGTAGATCGCATGTAGTATTAAAGGCTTAAGTATGTGATAGCTGGGTCCCTTACGAACACTCTGGCTTAATTTTCGTTGGGAGCGCAACGTTTTGTCATTCGTTTTTTAGTGTTGAAAAGCGTTAAAAACACGGAATTTTTTCTGTGTTTGCCTGAATAGGTCTGCTGTGTTTAAATTGGTCAAAGCATTCAAGAATGGCTGCGAAACCGTCGAGAATGAGCTGCATGATCCTAGACCACGAACCAGCATCACACCAAACAACATTCGCCACGTAGAACGACTAATTTTGGAAGACTCCAACCTTCTTCTTCTTCTTTCTCAAACAGACTGATCTGCAACCAGCAATGCCCCTGATTGGAGAGGTCTGAATATGGGCTCAGCCTGAAAGACTATGCACCCAATCACAAACCTCCAACCTTCTGGGAACACACGTGAAACCCGCTTTTATTTGAACCTCTGTCGTATATTGAACTCGTCGCCATTCTTCTAATAATTATTAGAATTTAATCATTGGTTCGATTAGATAAATTATCATAACAGTTTGGCGCAGTAATTATTATTAAGCAAAGTATCTCGGTTGGAGGTAGGGTTTCTATTATACCTCTTTTTAACCCGTGCGAACTAAAGTCCAATCGTTGATCCTCTGTAGCCGTTCTCTGCAGATGGAATGAGCAATTTTCAAAGTTATACGTAATGATTGCCCCAAACTTCTGAGGATTCTATGATCAAAGCTTTAGAAACGATGAGTGAAATTTTTTCTTCCGCTCAGAAGCTTGAATATGAATCCAGTTCTACTCTGATACTATTTTTGTTATAAATGACCACGAAAATATAGACAAATATAATCTATTTGAAAAATAATATTTCTATCATGAAAGAAGTATCTAAAATGGTACTTAATAAACCGAAGATAAAGTAATTCCTACCTTCGTAAAAGCCGTTGGCAACAGTTCATGTAAATATACTGATAATCATTTTGTACCTACCTATATATCGACTTCCTGAAAGAAAAACTAAAATATCTTCATAGATAGCAAAATATCTTTGATAATATAGAAGATCAAAAAAACTGTCAATATGGATACCTTCTCACCTCTCTCAATTACAAAACGGATGTTGTCATAAGAAAAGGAGCTGCAAAATCATTATTCCGATCAGGTTCTCATCGTATAGTAGTATAGAGCAGAATAAGTGCACACTCTGTCGGATTTTGGTTGATACTGTACTGTATCTCAATTATTATTATTTTCGTGATCCTGTATGCCTTTTTTGTAAAATTTTCAAACCAACAAACAAAAATACATATTTGAATATCTTTTGTTCCTGAAATACAGCAGGTCGAAAACGAAAATGTTCACTTTTGGAGATGTATTATTTCTCACGCCCTGATAAGATAAACAAAATTAAAACTACTTATACAAATAGATATTTTTAAATAAAAGTTGTTCGTGGCGTAGGCATTTAAAAATGTTTTTTAGAGCACTGTTTTTAAGATAATATATCTTAGTACTTTTAAATGGAACACCCTGCATATTTTATAGTCAAATTTTTGCAACTTTTTCTGACTACATTGATATATCACAACTTAATCTTCAAAAAATCAGAAAAATCAATATTATTTATGTTTGTTTATTTAATAGAAGGCCACGAATTCTTTCACATACGAATTAAATTATGACTTTTTCAAAATGCCATGCAATTCAAAACTATTTATTTAATGTGATTTTGGCAATTACAGTTTTTAATGTTAAATCTGTACTGATATAGTTTTTCTGTTTTCGACATTTTTAATTTTATGTCAAAGAGTCATATTTTGAGTTGATTTTTTAAATACAATTAAATAAATAGATTTAAATTAAATGCATGTGTGAAAGAATTCATGGCCCACTATTAAAAAACAAAACTATGGACCCTTCTGAATTTGGAAGCTAAAATTTATTGAAGATCAGGTTGTGAAACTTCAATGTATCCAGAAAAAAAAATTGCAAAAATTTTAGGTTTAAATATACAGGATGTTCTATTTAAAAAATAACAAGTTTGTGCCAAATCTCTGAAAAAAAATTTTAAATACGACACTTACTTGTAAGTGAAAATCTTTTATACATTATATTCGTTTTCACCCTGTATTTCAGGAACAAAAGTAGTTGGAATATTTCTCCATTTAGGAAGTAAAGGTAAAGCAGTCCGTTAAATTTAGATTTTCAAGGTACGTCTTACAAGAAGTCCTTCCTGTGCGTGTCTTTCTCGAAGAACTCCGATTAATACGATCAAAGCAAAATGGTTGAAAAATTCACACATTCATTGTATGTTCATTACTCATGTGTGGTGAGAAACTCGAAGTAAATCTTACAAGGGAACTAGTAACATGCAAAAGAATTGGAAAAGGATCAAAAACTCAACTCAAGGTCATGTTTGAGAATGAAGAGTTGAAAAAAAAGTTTATGGAAGCTAAGAAAAAGGCGAATCTGAACTCAAGCCATCTAGGATTTGTAGAAAAACATCCCATCTACATAAATCACGAGTTGACATCAGAAAATCAGCTTTTATTCAAAAATGCGAGGGACTTTAAGAGACAGTATAATTATAAGTTTGCCTGGATATCTCAAGGAAGAATACTACTGAAGAAAACCGAAACAAGTAAAACGATCGAAATCAATACTGAAGAAGACCTTAATAAACTAATACAAAAAAACTAAAAAAACTCCCCAAAAACCCAGAAGATCAAAACATAAATATACTATACTACAACATAAGATCTTTAAAAGCAAAACATAAAATAGATAACTTATGTCATTACATACATCAGCACAATTATCCCCATTTAATTATTTTAACTGAAACCTGGCTCAGTGAAAAGGACAAAAATTTATACAGTATACATGGCTACCGTGGAGTGTATGATTGTAGATCATCGCGAGGTGGTGGTGTTTCAGTATTCATAAGAGCAGATCTACAATATATGGCTGTTAAAACTCCGAAAATAAATAAAGCAAACATAGTATGTGTTGAGTTGCAAGGACTCGGTATGCCAATATATGCGATTTATCGTGTCCCCAAAACAAAATACATTCCAAAATTCTTGGAAGATCTAGGAGAAATACTGGAAAAGCACAAAAAAATGGTAATAATTGGCGATATGAATATCAACACCAAGAAAACCAACAGAAACACCAAATTATATAAGGACATACTAAACTTAAATTCATACGAAATAAAAAATAAAAAAATCACTAGAATCAAAAAAGATGGTACTAGCACGTTGATTGATCATGTCATAACACCCACAGATATCAATTGCAAAGTAAAGACCAAATCTACAGCAATATCCGACCATAAAAGCTTATATATAAATATTAACCTGCCAACAAACATAAAAATTGTCAAGTCAAAAAAAATTGTGTATAAAACTGATCATGAAAAATTTAAGGAAACAGTTCACTCATTGCTACAAGAAAAACCACCAGAAAGCATTGATGAACTGATTGGGCTTTTGAGTGAAGCTAAAAGGACATGCACAATGAAAAAAAAAGTTAATGATAAAAAATAATAACTGGTGGTACAATTCTACCATACATAAAAATATCATAAGAAGGGACAGCCTATACCGAAAAATGAAGAAGTATCCATACAATCCCAGACATCAGCCTAACTGTGAAATGCAAAGAAGAAAAGTAAACAATCTTATAAGATATCAAAAGAAAAAATACTTTAGTGAAAAATTGGAAGGAATTGGAAATAACACCAGTGAGTAATAAAACAAAAACAAGTCTAGCAAATTTAATATATAAAGGCAAAACATACAAAAGCGCGAGTCAAAAAGCAAATTTATTCAACAGATAATTCGTCCACGCAGCTAAACAAATTAAAAGAGTGAACAAAAATTTAAAAAAATTTGATGAAGTCGACCAAGACCAGTCGATCTATATGGAAAGATGTGATGAAAAAGAACTCACAAAGATAGTGATGTCACTGACAATATATGTACGAAAGATCTTATTGTTTTGTACCCCATTATTAAAGACCATCTGTTGTTTCTGGTAAATAAGAGTATAAAGAGTGGAATATTTCCAAAATTATGTAAGATCGCTAGATTAACACCTGTATTTAAAAAAGGGAATAAGGAAGAACCAGCTAATTATAGGCCTATATCAAATACTTCAATATTTGCTAAGATAATAGAAAAAATAATAAAAAAAAGATTAGCAAAATTTCTAGAAATAACTAAACATCAATATGGATTCCAAGAAAAAAGTTCAACAGAAGGTGCTGCAATTGATGTCATCGAACACATATTACAAAAGCTCGATGAAAAAAAGAAAGTCGTAGGTGTTTTTGTTGATCTTCATAAAGCATTTGATACAATCAATATAACTATATTATTGAAAAAATTGAAAAAAATGGGAATACAAGGAAAAGCTATCAAACTTCTTCAGTCCTTCCTTACCGATAGAAAACAATATGTAGTTGTTGAAGGTAAAAAGAGTACATATAAGAAAATCAGAACTGGTGTTCCGCAGGGCACAGTGCTTGGACCACTTCTATACCTAATATATGTTGAAAATATTGTCAAAGCAGGATTACTGGGTGAAGTCTTCATGTTTGCGGATGACACAGTCATAATATATAGTGCAGAAAATATAAGAACTCTAGAGAAAATGGTCAATAGGGATATGCAAAAGTACAGTGAGTGGCTGAACTCGAATAAACTTGTGATCAACGAAGAAAAAACCGTATACATCATGTTTAAGAATAAAACAAATAGCACCAACATCCATCCAAATCTGTTTATTAATGGTAAGAAACTTACACAAGTAAAAAAAACTAAATACTTGGGATTGATCATAGAAGAGACGTTGAAATGGAATGCACATGTGGACATGATCATAGACAAACTTTCGCCATTGGTGTCGAAGCTTCGTCACTTACAGCCATACCTTGACGACAGGACAAGTAAAAACATATATTATGCCTATTTCCATTCAGTACTCGGCTATTTATCGGTAATATGGTCAAACTCAGCCAAATTTAACCTAAAAAGATTACAGAGACTGCAGAATAAAATAATAAAAAGACTTCACCACCTTCCCTATGAATATCCAACCAAAGAATTGTATGAAAATTATCAATACATGAAGCTGGACAAATTGATCAAATTACAACAGTGCAAACTCATATATAAGCTTGAGAACAATCATATGAAGAGTCAAAATCTATTGACGAAAGTACAAAATGTGACAAACCGAGAAACAAGACAAAACAATTCATACTACCTACATAGAGCAAATACGGAAAGTCGAAGGAGGGGTCCCATATATGCCAGCTTGACAACTTTTAATAGTATGCCAGGTCATATCAAGAACTCATTAAAATGTACATTTAGTAATTTCAAAAACTTAGTTATAAGTCAACTGAAGAGTGGAAATTCAAAAGGGTCTAAGTGCCAAAAAAATCGAACTGAGATATTACATAAAACATGTCTCAGGGTCGGTTTCACAAAACTTTGATTGCAACGTCAAATTTATTGGAGCCATCCCGATTCGTTGAAATTTCAAAACGGGTGATTCAATTGATTCGAATTTAGGTAAGGTTTTTTTAATGTACAGTTAAAGCTTTGTGAAACCCGCCCTCAAACTGATGAAAGAAGTAAAAAAAGATTGTTTTTTTCATCAGAAATGATGACTGCCTGATGAGGATGGCACATGAACCGTTTCGTAGGCTATTGGCCTTGGCACATAGACCCCATAACAAATGAAATCTAAAATTTCGTGGAAGTGGCACTTAGACCCTTTTGAATTTCCACTCTTCAACTATAGTAACAACATATTGTTGAATGATAGTTGTATTTTATTAAATAAATAAATAAATGTGTAAAACGAACCTTCACTTTCAACACCCTTTAATCCTGATATATACGCTAAAAAATTTTATGTTTGCAGGCGGTCTTCGTAGGGAAAGCATACAACCCCGGAATATACTACCAATATTCCCTGTTCAAACCAGAATTAATCAGAGGTGTGCAATATAATTGGTCATACACTGAATGGTCTCAATGCTCTGTGACTTGTGGAGGTGGAATTCAAGAGAAGGAACCAGTTTGTAAAGAATACATTGCCGCATCCGATCAATATGTGTTAGACGGTATTGCTACAGCGGTTGATGAATTTTACTGTGAGCCGAATGATAAGCCTAAGAAACTCACGAGAACATGTAATGATTGGTTGTGTCAAACGCACTGGTGGATTGGACCTTGGCAGTCTTGCCCAGTTACTTGCACAAACAAAGTAAGTTAATGTTCCAGCTAAATATTGTGACCAGAAAACATAACATACCAATAATTATCTCAACGACCATTATAAATATGATGAAGATCCCCTATAAAAATTTTTGTGAATATAAATGGGCAGTCCTTGAACTCATCGGGCTTTTTCACTGTTCAAATAAGAGATTAGGAATTTAAAGTGTCATAAATCACAATGCAGTCAAGGATGAAAATCATAGTGGACAAAACAAGACCAAGCTACAACACATCCAGAATTTTTGGTTAGAGACAGAATCAGTTCACATGAAACTCGTTCATGATATTTTCTACTTACTTACTTACAAACTTACTGAGACAATTTCAAAATCCTTTGACCCTTCTTTCCAAAAGGATCTTGTTTACAAAATGGCAAATTTACAATGCTCTTCTTCATAACAAGACCGCAAAAATTAAGAGGCAAAATTAAAAAAAAATATATGTTGTTCTTTGTTTTATGACTTTCACAGAGCATTTAAACTAATTAAGCACATATTTCAGAAGCACCCAGTACGTAAGAGAAGTGTCATGTGTGTGGATGATCAGGATGTTGCCCTGCCAGATAATTTTTGTGATAGGAAAACAAAACCTCTGGAATATGGACCTTGTGAGAGTCTTTCAGTTTGTAACTGAAAATGTTGAAATAATAAAATTTAAACATTTTCAATCATTTATTGGATGATTTTATACTTTTCATTACAAATATTAATAATCTACGTAAACTAATTTTGGTTCAATGCAAATGTTAAGAGAAATGATTTAGTCAAATACAGTATGCTGCTTATAAACTATTACTTTGAAAAACAAATTTCAAATTAGGGAAACAAAGTATTTTTGTTTCGTATAAAACTTCTGTCGAATCATCAACACATTTCCAAATCACAGACACCTGGAATAACTTATTTATTGCAATGAAATACAATTTCTTTCACATTTCTACTTCTGTAAGAATAAGAACTGTGTTATAAAAAATTTACATTTTGAAATTTCGTTCAATAAATACAGTTGACTTTTCAAGCATTCTACACTTGCTTCTAGGGTAACACAATAAGAGTTACTCAAGTTTTGAAAGCTGATACCAAAAGTACCAAAGCTGCTAGTATAGATAACGATGCAAAAAAATATATAAAAACTGCATTTGAAATATCCAATAGTAATAAGTATAGCATTGCTTTAAATTTCCTTATTTGTTAATGAGAGGTAGGTAAGTAGCACAGAATAGTTGAATTATGTGTTATACAGCAAAGTTTTTTGCAAAAATAATATTTTATGCATATATTATTTATCTCAATCTCAAGATCCATTAAAAAATTGTATTTCATTGTTCACTACTCTATATAAATATCTACAATCTAAGGTAGAGTCAGTGGCTTGAAATATTGCCTGCAATATAAAGAATTTAAACAAATCGGTTTATCTTGATTTCTAATACTTCTACTGAAAGATTTGTTCTCAGGTCTTTCTGTGAGCCTTGTATAGGAAGAAAAATATTCTTTATCGAACATATTCAAATCGACCTGACCTCTACCCAGAGCTTTACAAGCCAAAAATAATATATCTCTGTACAAGGGATAAGGAATTTTATTGTTATGAACAATTTCCTCAATAATTTTCTCTCTTTCAGCAACCAGAAGTTTTATGGGTTCTGTCAAGTCATTCAGACGAATATAGCTGATGATATTCTGCATGAATCTGTAATTGAGAAAATAAATCATGTGCCAATGCTGTTAATTCAAATTTCGAAGAATTCAATGCATTATTATTGAAAAATTTCCATGTTTTAGGGGATGATTATCATGTGTCTATTCTCATCATATATTATTTTGGCATCAGGATAATTTCTGTTCTATAGTGGCAATCTATACTACAGTGTGTCCAGAAAGGGTAAGGGGTGTTTGTGTCTGTGCTGACCAAGCAACGAAGAGGTTTGGAAGGGTAGCATATGCTGTTGATACTCCACTCTTTGAAGATTTTTTAACGATGGAGAACCATCGCGCTTTTTGTATGAGCGCCTATTATCGCAATGGTGATTCGATAGTAACGGCTGAACGTTTATATCGTGCAGAATTTAAACTGCCTCTTTTGGAACAACGAAAATCCAAGGCAGAAACATGAACGACCACTATATAGCCCCAAGGTTATTGTTTGGGATGTCATGTCTGGCGAAGGCATGGTTGGCCCATATTTTTTTGAAGACCGACGAAAGCGAGAACTTACAGTGAACAGTTTTGCGATATGTTAAAAACTTTTCGGTTCCTGAGCTACAAGAGTTTGAGGGTTTTCATGTGAAAACATGGTTTCAACAAGATTGTGCCACCTACAACCAATCACTTGGGCTTGTCAATAATCTTTCCCGGAAAAAGTGATCTCTCGTCATGGCACTATCAACTAGTCCCCGAGGAGTCTCCAAACTAACACCTCTTGGTTATTTTTATGGGGATACCTCAAACACAAAGTGTATGCAAACAAACAACGAACTTTAGAAAAATTGAAGCATAATATCCGCACTGAAATAACCGCTATCACCCCCAGAGACGTAGACGCGTGATGGCTAATTTCCTTGTTTGATTAGAAGAGTGCTAGCAGCGCGAGGGTTAACATTTAGACAATATAATCTTCACCACTCAATTTTCCAAAACCTTGTCTAAATTTTATTAAAGACAAACTGTTCTGATTTGTTGTTTTGTTTTTATTAATTATACAACTACCGCACACCCTTTTTGTTCTAAAAAGGAATCACTCTATAATCATCATATAATGCAATCATTCCACAAATATAAAGGGTTGGTTTGAATGGCACTATGTACACGTTTTAGGTGTATTTTTATTACAAATTTCACACTTTTCAGAACAGTTTATTCCTATTCAATCACAGGATCTCATTATATCTTTTTTAATAAGAATGATAGAAAGAATTATATTTATTTTCTTGGCAACAAAAAATAATAGCTTGAACTAAATATCTAGGAATTTCTCCTATAAACGAGAATATACAATAAACCAAAAATGTTTTGTGTGACTGCCTGTGGAAAGTTTATTATTTAGTGAGTGCCCTAGAGTTTTGCTGAAACATCTGCTGGAAGCGTATTTCAGAATTTACACCTTTGGTAGAAGAAGATTTCTGGTAAAGCGACATTTCGAAGTTTTTAAATGAACTACATAATATGGAAGTGCCTTTTCACTTTTGCTGTTTGTGGATTATCTCTTGACTAATTTCAAGCCAAAGAGGCATCTCTACAGCAGAAATGCCCTTCCATTTTTCAATATGATACGCCTATTGTAAGTAAATTGTAAATGCTATAATCTTCACTCCTGCATAGAATGAATAATGTGGCATTTCATGGACTACCAGCAAACAAGCATATATATTATTAAATATCATAAAAAGGATGATCTTGGGGGTCGCCCTTCGAGAAGTTTCAATAAAGTTGTTCTCTCAATAGAGAGATGATGATAATCAAACTTACATTTTGGACATCATCTTGGGAGTTGAGGAAGAAAAATCTCTATGGTCCCAAAACACATACATTGGGGGTTTATCACCATGGAGTCTTGGTTGATCCCATAAGCAAGTAACACTCACAGGGGTAGATAATTGTTCTGTAAATGAATAAATATTTAGTGCTCACCTGTTTTCAAAGCATTTGTGAGACAAAGCACAGAAATGCAGCACAAATTCAGTAAGGATGGAAGTAGGGCTTTTTTCATACTTTAGGAAGACGATCTCCCAATTCACTTGTAGTCTTCGCAGAACTCCCTGTGTGCTCAGGTTCCTAGTTACCGAAATGCAAATTGATTGAAAAATTTAAGGTGTAGTCTTTCAACAAGGAACTACCTTCGTATCCAAATCAATTTGTAAGTACTTAACATAATATACTTACTATGTTTCCTCTTAATAGCTGCATGCAAAACAATAGAAATAATTATACTGATTAGGACTTCTAGTGATGAATATTATGTTATCTAAGAAATATTATAGGCTTTTGAGTTGCCTACAACTGGAGCAAACATCTGCAGAGGAATCTCATTTGGGTATTTATAACCTACAAACATTCTATCGGTGTGTAATATATTTAGGGTAACAAAGCTTCACATATGAAAGGGGTCTTTTTTATGTTAATGTATTGTGTATGTAATTAATTGATTTTTCATATTCATCATTCATTTGTAGATCTTTTCGTTATCTTATCTGATACTGAGGTATCTACTGCAGGTATCTACTGTAGTTTCAAGTTAAACACTTGATAGATACAGCTGAAATTAAATTATTCTGAACAGACAAAATAAATGGCAGAATATAATAAACTCTAAATCTTCAGCAATAAATCCTAATTTAAAAATGAGGAGGTCCAGTGACCCATTGTTCATCCGCTTGAAGGACGATAGACCCAAACCCAAAGACGCGCCAACAAAAATGTCACAAGGCAATTAGAAGGAATCCTTCTCTCCATAGGAGGATGTTGAGTTTTCCAGGTTTGTTGTCCTTTACAAGTGAACAGAATATGTTTAACAGTTTCATCTGTGTTCCTCAGGCACTCGATAGAGTATTCAATTCTGTATTCACTCGTTTTCAAATCGTTGAATTCGTCGAAATACTTATCAAAATATCGAGAGAGTATTCGGTATGATGTTTGTTATTCCCATTCTGAATATCTTATGCGCAAACCGTTTTCACATTTTCGAAGTCGAAGTCTGTGCAAATATTCTTCATTTCAAGAATTTTGAAAAACTCGTCACAGGGTGTTCCAAATGTTAGGACAAAAATTGGGATCAAGAATGGCTCATAACTTTTGTTTTTCGAATTAGATCCCTATTTTTTATGTTTGCGTTGGATTCTGCGAAGAAAAATTATGATTATGTTTCAACATGTTAATACTCCTAAAATGAATAATTCTTGAGTTATTTAGGATTTTCTGATTTCATGTCGTACGTAGCGTCAAATATCATTTCAAATGGAGCGAAATCGAGAGTTCCACATACAGAACTCTGCTCATTTAACTCCAAATTAAAATAAGATTCGCAAATTTACATTAAATAATCATCAGAAGCAAAACAGCCAGAAAAAACAAACAAACAAAAAAAAATCACCCGAACAATTATGATGACAACAAATGAGAAGAACCAGAATGCAAGAAATATCTGACACCCAAATGCTGTGCATGTAAGAGCCATAAATAAACATTTTTTTTTTTAAGTGATGTTCCGAAGGGACTTGATTCTTTCAGGAATTCGTGAGTACATCCTATAGCTGTTGTATGTGAATGATCTTTCGAACATAGTTGTTCGATGTGACCTAATGTTCAGAAGGTGTCTCTGAGATGTTAACACAATTCTACCACGCAAACATGATGGTTTTGACTCAATGAGAACCACATGCACAAGCGTTGTCAGCCTGAGTACTACACTGTTCTTCATGTTCAACCAACCTGTTTCATATCAACAATCTTCACAGAGAGGTCTTATTTCAATTTACCCCATTACACTACGTACCATACCAACCATCCAGATCACACTGCCCACGCCGGAACCGCCATCATTGTGAAAAACACCATTAGTCATATAGAACTGCCAAAATATGAAAAAGATCTGCTACAAGCTACTATAATAAAAGTACAAATGGCTTCATACAAAGTAACAGTTGCAGCAGCGTACTGTCCTCCGCGTCAAAACATCAAGAAAGAGAACTTCAACGACTTCTTCTCAACACTGGGTCCCAAATTTATAGTTGGAGGAGATTTCAACAGTAAAAATACCATGTTTGGATCACGGTTAACAACCACTAAGGGAAGAGAATTGGCAAACCTCATACATGAAAATGGCTATCAACCGGTTCTCCCACCTACTGGCCGACAGATCCGAACAAGATTTGCAATAATAAGCGCCTTTGTAATTTACAAAAAACCAATACCAAGACTCCACAGCCAAAGAACAAAGTGGGACGAATATCGAAAGAAAATCGAGGAGACGATAAGACTCGTGAGTCTGAAAGGACCTAATAAGTGCTGTCGTTGTTCAACAATCTAATCAGACAGACTGTGCAACAATTAACCCCTCCTATGAACGCAACAAAACAGAGCTACAGCATCCCGACGAGAATCAAGGAGCTAGTAGCACAGAAGCGGCGAGTAAGAGCAAATTGGCAACAGACACACTCTGCAACAGACAAAAACATTCTGAACAGAATAACAAATCGACTGAAAGCAGAAATCAAAGAAGTGAAAGAGATTTCACTCAACAACTATGTCTCAAATTTCAACAGGTATGACAATTCTATATGGAAACCGATAAAGAACTCTAGGAAGCCAACGTTCCAAATACCTGCTATACGTGACACTACAACATGCAACAAATAATGGGCGAGAAGTGAAGAGGAAAAAGCGCAACTGTTTGCCAAACATCTCGCTATGGTATTTACCCCAAACAATAACGCCATAGACTGTGAAATAGATAGAGAACTCCTGGATATACCTGCCAACACACAACCCATCAAACCCTTCAGAACATCTGAATTTCAAGATGAAATAAATCACCTCAACACAAGAAAAGCTGCAGGAATTGACAGAATAACAGGAAAACTGATAAAAGAGTTGCCAGAAAGGGGAGTTACTTTACTGAAATACATTTTCAATGCAATACTGAAATATAACTACTGGCCCAAGCAGTTTAAAGTAGCGGAGGCAATTCTCATTCATAAAGCAGGTAAAGATCCTAACAATGCAACTTCCTACCAAGCTATTAGTTTGCTACCGATTGCATCGAAAATCCTAGAAAGACTAATTCTACGAAAAATTAACTGTGACCTAAATACTAGGGAATGGATACCACAATACCAATTTGGATTTCGAGCCGCTCACTCTACAGTACAGCAAACCCACAGAAATTAAGTCAGGCGGTGAACGAAGCACTGGAACAGAAAAAATACTTCACGTCTGTCATTCTTGACGTAAGTCAAGCCTTTGATAAGGTATGGCATCCAGGATTACTGTACAACAGTGACGGCTCGTCAGGGTAGGCAGGGTCGGCCGGGCCGACCCAAAAAATGATTATAAAAATTCAATTCATTCAAACTTATTCTGAATGACCGATTTCGATATTCAAATTCCCTCAATAGGTATATATTTCCACTTAGAACAGGAAAATAAACCTAACTTCGATTAAACGCGATTTGCATAGTCGATTCTCTCATCTTTCAATTATACTACGCTGGAAGCTGGAACTACCCCGGTGCGGCCTGCCGTACTAGGCACGCTATGTTACAGATAGATACGACGAAAGCAGAACGGAACAACCTCGATATTCGGTAGCAATATATATAGACAAGGTCGGCCCAGTCTCTACGGCCGTGCTTGCCTCCCTGCTAGAGCGTCAATCGGGCGATATTCTTTATGTTTATTCCAAATTTCAAATGAAAGACTAATTGAAATATATTATATCTATTTCAGAAAAGAGGGTTGTTATACCGTTTGAGGGTACTTTATTGATTCATGAAAATATAATTTATTCCTAACTCTCAATAAATAACACCCCGATTTCAAAAGTTCTGAAATAAATGCGGATTCATGCCAGGCTCGGCCAGCCGCATTACCTATCCCTGAGTCCAGAGTGTGGAATTAGACTTGCATCGTAGAGTGAAATCGGGTGAGTCGGGTGTATTTAAAACTGAGAGGGTGTAGTGTTTTCTTTGGCAATCAAATTACGAATTTATTAGATTGTTGAATTAAACTGAAATGAGTGATGGCGAATGTAAGGGAAGTATTATCAAATAGCGGTGACTTGGTAAGTTTTTTACTAGAGAACAAGTTTCTCGCATTTTCATACGACGAAAAAAAATTCGTGAAGGAGTTACCAATTCCTAGACCTTCTATGTCAAATCTGGTTCAGCGTACAACGAGTCATAATCGCGCCTTTTCAAAAACTATTTATGAAAAATTCATTTGGTTAACCGGTAGCGAAACTCGAAATGAACTTTTCTGTTGGTACTGCCTTCTATTTCCTGATCAAAAGAGCCCTTTCTGTTCGACTGGATACGATAACTTGAAGGACATTCATCGCGCTTCGGGTAAACATGAAATGTCCAAAGAGCATATTCATTCGTCTCTAAAATTTAAGTTGTTTGGAAAACAAAATATTTTGAATAGCTTGGACAGTGCACATCGCGAATTCATAAAGAGTTTCAACGATAAGGTTAGGGAAAATCGTAAAATGATGAAGCATTTGTTAAATATGATCATTTTCTTATCGACAAATTTAGAGTAAACGATGAAAGTGTTGATTCCGACAATCAGGGGAACTTCAAGGAGCTCGCTAAATCCGCCGCGACCTTAGACGAAGATTTCAAAAAGTTTATTGATTCTTCCGTGTCCTCCGTATTTTGTGGTTTGTCAAAAACAATACAAAACGATTTAATTGATTCGGTGACCAAAATTTTGAGAGAGAAAATTCATGACGAAATAAAAAGTGCATCGTGCTTTTCTTGGGAAATAGACGAAACAACAGATATAAGATGTTTTTCTCAGATGTCCGTTATTTTCCGCTTCGTTCGTGACGGTAAAATATCGGAACGGTTTTGGGGTTTCTTCGACGTCAATAAAGGTCGAACCGCAAATGATATTTTCAATACCTTGTTGGATAATTTCAATCATTTTAATATTGCGACTAAATTGGTAGGACAAACCCGGCTGTGATGGCCGGAGAAATTAATGGTTTACAATCGCGAATAAAAACAATTGCTCCTCGAGCACTTTTCACGCACTGTTATGCACATAAATTAAATTTAGTTTTGCAAGACTCTACGAAGAAAATCAATGAATGTCGCGTGTTTTTTTCGAATCTTTCCGGATTTTCATCTTTTTTCACTAAATCTCCTAAACGTACTAATATTTTAGACGAAATTTGTAGGAAAAAATTACCCTCTAGCTCGGAAACTCGTTGGAATTTCAGACCTCGCGCTGTAAAAACAATATTTGATAAGCGGGAAAATTTAATTGAAGTTTTTGATTATATTAATGAGAATCTGGACGAATGGGATGATATTTCGATACGTGAAGCTATCGGTCTGAAGAAAATTTCGTTGATCGATAATTATAAAAATTTATTCGATAAAGATCAACTGAAACGGGAATAACAGATTTTGTACTCGGACAAAGCTATCTTCGGCAATTCAAATACGTTGAATGGTGAGACGGAATTCATTTTCGCGAATAATATTGTTTCCGATGTTCCTGATTTATATAAGTTGTTTTGTATGATTTTGTCCCTTCCACCAACATCCGCGTCCGTAGAAAGTTTTTCAGCGCTCAAAAGAATAAAATCTTTTAGTAGAAACACGATTTCGCAAAACCGTTTAAATAACCTCGCACTACTGTCAATCGAAAGAGGTTTAGTTAAACAGCTAGCAAGGGGGAATATTTTTTTTGATAAAATCATTGACGACTTCGCGATTAATTGATTTAATTTATAAAAATGAATGAAGGATACCTGCACAATATTTTTTTGTTGTCTGTTATTTATTTGATAAATTTTGTATACCTATATATAATTTGTTTTGTTTCTTATATCCTTTACTTTTATTTTATATTCATATATTTATGAGGACTGTTTTCCATATCTTGTAATATCTATTGAATGTTGATAATCGAATATTTTATCATTTCTTTTTTTCCCAGAGTTTATTTTTATTTTCATTTTTTATTCATTTGAGAATTTTTTTTATGGGGTTTTTTATATCCAATACTTCCATTTTACATATTTCTTCATAATCAATGTTTTCCTTTGTTTGTTACATATTTTAATAACTTTTCAATGTTGATAATTGCATCTTTTATCATTTCTATTTTTTTCCGAGAGTTTATTTTCATTTTCAGTTTTCATTTGGGTTATAATAGGGCTATTATAGGCGAGGTTTCCCAATAAAATCAAAAAACCATATTCATATTAATATGAATCTGGCCGACCCACACCTGAAGAGCACGAGCCGTCACTGCTGTACAAGATAAAAAAATTCATTCCCTTAACCTACTTCGAACTCTTAAAATCCTACCTGGACAGTAGACAATTCCGAGTAAGAGTGAATAATGAAACAACCGCTAATTTTCCAATAATATCCGGAGTACCACAAGGAAGTGTTTTAGGCCCCCTACTGTATCTGCTATACACAGCAGATCTACCTACCAACCCTCACACGGTGTTGGGCACATTTGCAGACGATACTGCCGTCCTGGCTAGCGATGAGGACCCAGTAGAAGCCTCTCAATTGTTACAGAACCATCTGACTCAGATAGAAACATGGCTACAAAAATGGAGAATCAAAATCAATGAGACCAAATCCGTAAAAGTCAACTTCACATTACGAAAGGGCGAATGTCTGCCAGTCACCATAAACGGAGTTCGAATACCTGCATCTACAACAATGAAATATCTGAGCATACACATGGATCAAAAACTAACATGGAGAGAACATGTCATCAAAAAGCGGAACCAAATAGACCTAAAAGTTAAGGAATTGCACTGGCTTATCGGTAGGAAATCCAAATTAAGACTGGAGAATAAACTCCTTATATACAAAACTATCATAAAGCCAATCTGGACATACGGAATTGTGCTCTGGGATGTACCAGTAAATCAAACATGGCAATTATTCAAAGAAGTCAGTCCAAAATCCTCAGAATGATCACAAACGCACCATGGTATGTTTCAAATCAAACATTACATGAAGACTTGAAACTACCATACGTGAAAGACGTCATCAAGGAAAAAAGCGAGAAACATCACACGAAGCTAGAGGGCCACATGAATCTTTTACTCCACTGACTGAAGTGCGAAACGATAGGCGACCGAAAATAAAATGGCCAGCAGATCTGAAAGATATCTATTGAAATATTTTCTGGGAGGTCTTAAGCGTAAAGTTTCGTTACGCTTAAGATTTCAAAGTGTTTTCATTTTCTTTCTGTTCATTGTTAGGCAATAATTTCTTCTCGTAAAGTTTTGGCCCCTGATAAATTAGTGCTCAAATTTTTATGCAGGGGCCTTTTTTATATTATTAAAAAAATTTTCTAATTATTTCTTGTTTCAGAGACTGGGAGAATCCAACGCAAACATAAAAAATAGGGATCTAATTTGAAAAACAAAAGTTATGAGCCATTCTTGATCCCAATTTTTGACCCAACATTTGGAAGACCTTGTAACGAGTTTTCCAAAATTTTAAAAATGATCAATATTTGCACAGTCTTCGACTTCAAAAATGTTAAAACAGTTCGTGCTTAAGATATTTAGAATAGGAATAACAAACATAATACCGTATACTCTTTCTTATCTCCCTTTTTTCTTCAGTTTTTTCTCGATATTTTGAAAATTATTTCGACGAAAGCAAAATTTGAAAACGACTGTATTCAGAATTGAATATATTTTTGAAAATATTTTTTCATCCCCTGTATATCTGTAAGTGGTCAGGCTTCAAGAATGTTTTAGATCGATAGATAATGTCGAACAAAATCATAATCCCAATTTTCAGATTTCAAGTAGGTCCAGTTCTCCAGAAACGCCTAATAGGCCGTCGAACTTGGTACACCCTGTACATAATGAAAGTCTTCTCCACTTGAATATTATTTAATTCTTTCTGATTACATTAAAAGGGCGGGTAGAGGGTAGGTACTCTTTCACGATCCCGGTGAAGGAAGATCTACTTCAGGAAAGCGATCCTGCCCACGCGAGCCTTGGTTCTTTCCTCAATTCCTCACGCAGAGGGAAACCATGTCCTCACCCAACATCCTACCTACAAATCCGTTAAATCCTTCCAATATCCTAACCACTCGTCAACCCGTCTGGCCAGCGTGACGAGTTATGGCTAAATACCCCCAAATGAGTTTTACAACGAACGGAACTGGTCCCCAGGTGGGTTCTCAATCCCACACCCCTAAAAGGGTCTGCCTCATGGAATCTGGGGGAGGCAAAAACTCATTCAAACGAAATCGGAAACATAAAATATGGAAATTATTCATTGCCACCTTTAACGTAAGAACTTTAAAATCGCAAGAACGTCTACAGGAACTAGAAGAAGAACTGATGCAAATCAACTGTACGGTTCTACATTCGGGTCACATTTTCTTTCAGAACAACAAGGGCACAAACTCACATATCGGAGGCATCGGTATACTTGTGAATAAGAGGATAAAACATTTGGTGACCAAAACTGTCGCAATATCAGACAGAGTAATATATATAGTAGTACAAATATCCGAGAGGTACACTCTACAAGTCATCCAAGTATATGCTCCTACCAGCAACTCAGAAGACGAAGAAGTTGAGAGAATGTACGAGGACATTTCAACTGCGAAAGCTGAAAGATCACATTTCAAAATAATTATAGGAGACTTCAATGCCAAAGTGGGAAATAATAACATCGACAATATCCCTAACAGAGGAAGTTTTGGTCTAGGAAATTCAAACGAAAGAGGAGATAGATTGATTGACTATATACAACAAGAAAATTTATATTGCATGAATACGTTCTTCAAGAAACCAAATAATAGACGGTGGACATGGTTAAGTCCAGACGGGAGAACCAAAAATGAAATAGACTTTGTGATATCCAATAACAAGTCGATTATCACGGATGTGTCAGTGATCAACGGGTTTAACATGGGAAGCGATCATAGAATGGTGAGGGCAAAGGTGGAAATCAACACAAATTTGGAGAGAAGGAAGTTGTTAACTCCTAGGAGATTCCCAACCATGGATGAACTCAAAAACAACAGAGATAAATACCAAGAGGAACTTCAGAGGAAACTAACACCCAGGGAGAACCTTGCTGTAATGGATGCAAACGAGTTGGAGAAAACAATAAGAGAAGCTATATTAACAGCAACTAAGAAAATATGCGCAAGAGCCCCATTCAAAAAGAACAAGTTGAAGCAGGAAACCAGAAAGTTAATAAAAGAGAGATGTAGATTGGACAGAAATACCCCGGAATATAAAGAACTAAATAAGAAAGAAAGTAAGACAAGATATTCGAAACTATAATACCGAAAAGATCAAGGAAGCAATAGAAAGAAACAAAAATATGAAGATACTTAGGACACTAGAAAGCAGGGGCAGAAATAGAATCTACCAAATGAGGGATAAAAACGGAGCTATCAAATGCGAAAAGAACCAAATAGCAGACATCGTTGAACACTACTACTCCGAGCTGTACTCCTCTGTGACACCAGAACGCCCCCATAACAGAAGACTGTATCGCAGCGTTGAGGTAACGCTAGAATGATAAAATGCCATGGCACAACGGAGGCCAACATATTTCTTCAAATGGCATATGGTAAAGTAGCTTCTGTTCAACCTAGAACAAACACTATCAATTTCGGATGTCCAGCGTAGGTTCTCGTCAAGAGTGCAGCCAAGCAGTCTGACCCGATCCGACAGTCCCAAAACAGCGTCTCCGAACTCAAGGATAGGTTTACAGGGTTCCCTGTACAGATTATGAAATTCAACACAAACGGTTTTATCTTTGTTAATTAGAAGGTGGTTCTGGTCGCACCACTTTTGGAACTGACGGAGTACAGCGTCGCATTTCCTTTTCAGTATAGTGGGGGATGGATCACTGATGACAACACTTGTGTCATCAGCGTATAGAAATGTTTCACCATCCACTATGTGCTCGGGCAGATCGTTGACGAACACCAAGAACAGCAAGGGTCCTAATGAACTCCCCTGGGGGACCCCATACAAAACTTCGACTTCTTCGGAAATCGAGTCCTCAATCCTCACGCAAAATCTTCTACTAGATAAAAAGGATATCAGCCAGTCATTCAGCCCAACCCGGACTCCCAAGCGGTACAATTTCCTTGACAAAAATGAAGGACTTACGCAGTCAAATGCCTTTCGCAGGTCGAAGCATATCATTATTACATAATGGCCATCATCCAATTTATCGGAGATGGATTGTACAATACTACAGAGGGCAGTTGAAGTGGAGCGGCCAGCCCTGAAACCATGCTGACCCTCGGCAAACAAATTAAAACCCTCCATAAAATCCAGTAGACGCGTGTAAACAGCTTTTTCGAATATCTTCGAGAAAACGCTTAGCATTGTTATTGGTCGATAATTATCAGCCATGCTTCGGTCACCCTTTTTGAAGATCGGGATGGTCATACCCATCCTCAACTTGTCAGGAAATAAACCACCGGAAACAGAATCATTTATTGAATCCGCCAAAATGCCACATATGTATGGGGCTGAAGCTTTCATTGTTCGAACTGTAACATCGTCCCAGCCAGCAGCCGAACTATTAGGTAATGATCTTATTATTCGCTCGACCTCAGCTGAAGTGACAGGGTGAAAAAACAAAGAATTTTGGATGCTCCTGGAAGTGGTGGAGCACTCATCTGAAAAAGAGTCAATCGAGAACCGCCCAGCAAGAAGCCCCGAGGCCGCCGAAGCGAAATACGGGCGAAGGATTCACACAACGCTCCGGCATCCAATATTTCCCGACCCCCCTCGTACAATACAATGCTAACTCTTGGTACACATTTATTTCGAACCGAATCGATAATTCGCCATACGGTTTTCGACTTGTTTTTACTAGAGTTAATCTTTTCATTGAATACGTCCTGACGATAAGACATAATCATATTATTCACCTCGTATCTCATCAGGTCGCGCTATCGCTGCGTACGCAAACAAGGAAAGTTAGAAGCCAACCAGGAGGAGCGCTCGAGCTCTTGAATCTTACCTAAAATGTTATCTGGGAGAACCACGGATCTGATCGAGGGACAGCACCTCACTTTTCTCATCCGTTTGGGAAAAGCGGCATTAAAGCACCAAAGGAAATCCTCATAGAATAAATCGAAATTAACTCCGCATCCAAATAAGCGGCGTTGTCGGTTTGTCACAAAATTCTTACGCAGGAGGAAATCAAATTCGGAAAATCCGACTTCGCTAAACCGACGACAAAACACCTCCCTATATACGTGCTGGTGGGGAAACGTAGTATCATCCCTGTACACAACAACCTGGACGTGGTGATCTGAAAATCCAGCATGGTAATTCAGGATATCAACAATTTGGGGTTTATCATTTCCACAGATAATATAGTCAACGCTACTTCTAGACGTTCGGTTGGTACAGTCAGTAAAAACCCTGGTGTAAGAGGAAATAAGCGAACGCAAATCAAAATTTCTCAATATAGATAGAAAAGATCTTGTTGAAATCTCGCATGGAAGGCATTCGTCTATGTTTAAGTCACCACAAATGAACACATTTTCAAAATTTACCAGAACAAACGCAAGCATTTGTGTGAAACGGTCCTCAAATATCTCCAGGTCACCTCTACCCGATCTGTATATGCAGACAATGCATGTCTGATCATAAGAAATGCCACAACATTCGAAATGCATTTCCTCGCTCAAAGACTCAAGGTATGAGATCCCGGAGCACTCTGATGCGATTGCTGACCGAACAAAAATCACACTACCCCGTGAATGCGAATGCGTCTGCAGAATTCGGCTACGCGGGCATACCCTCCCAAATTGAAGACGTCCCTATCGTTCCGTTCGGTGATCCAATGTTCCGTGAAACAAACAAAATCAGGATAATCGTTACTGACCAACAGAACGTCAACCAATGGGTACTTATTAGAAATACCCTGAGTATTCATGTGTAAGATCTTTATTAAATTAGAATGACTTGCGTGTCGTGAATCTGTCTCAACCAGAGGTGCCGAATCAGCATCATGGGACTGCTCGTGGTTGGTCCTCTCGTGTTCCTCCACGGAAGAAGAAGCTCGGGCTGGATCACTATTTTCTAAGAATCCTTGCTCGGAAGACGGTACCTTCGAAAAAACCTATTGACAGCCACTCCTTCGGGCCAGAAGTCCGGGCTCATAACAGTATCCATAAATTCAGTCGGTAGCGATACTTTAAAAGACGAGTATACTGTGGGCTGCTTCGAACTCAACTTTTCACATGTGACATTGGTTATATCGTGAGTTTCCAAAAAATTTTGAACATCATGTAATGATGTTTCAGGGCTGAGACGTGAGACATGTATACGAGTCAACCGGCTTTTTGGAACAGCATTTAGAGAACTTGACTTCATAGTGCCAATTATAGGCTTTGAGGTATGCTTCATAATTTTCGATGGCGGCTGACTGGGTGCATCTATTTTTGTATCTGTGGCATTCATCATTTCATTCCTGAGTCTTTCTTTTTTGTTTTTCTTTCTCGTTACTTTGGTCCATTCAGATGATTCCTCAGCGGTCGAAACGGTTTTGTGATTCGCCTTATCGATGGCAACACTGTCAGCATTGTGTTCAGAATACTGGGAGGCCGCCAGATGGGACTGTCTCGTAGATGAGGATGAGTCAGATGTGGAATTCCGGATAGTTGGAATCTCCGAAACATTGCAATCAGCTGGAGTTTTGATAAGTTTTTTGGCCTCTGATAAGATGCCCACTTCTTTAATGAGATCTTGTATTTGTTTACTTTGTAATGAAATAACTTTCTTGAGTTCCTCAATTTCAGTTCGAAAAATATTTGAAATCTCCCTAACTATTACCTTCCTGACATCAGATAAATCACCTGTAATGTCGTCAGGGGTGAACGTCTCAGTGACGGATGCGGGCGTCTCACAACTACCACAAATCCATTTAGCTGTAGAATCTTCTCGAATTTTATTGAAATTTTCGATGGATAACCCAGCACATCCAATATGAAAATACTTTTCACAAACTACACAAGATATGGAGTCATCATATCTGTCAATTTTCAAATTGCATTTAGGACAAATTAAACCTCGACTGCGCGACATGGTGTCTGACATGGTTATATGACGGTTCCGAGGAATTACCGGAAATTACCATGGAAGAAGTCGAAAAAGCCCTGTCACAAATGAAAGGCGGCAGAACTCCAGGGGAAGATAAAATTACAAAAGAAATGATAGAAATCGGAGGTAGGGTAACACTCGAAGCAGTTAAAATTCTGATGAATAAATGTCTTCAACACGCTTCTATTCCGGATACATGGCAGAACGCACAGGTCACCCTAATTCACAAGAAAGGAGATAAACTGAATCTAGAGAACTACCGCCCAATCAGTCTCCTACCCCATCCATATAAACTCCTGACCAAGATAATCACTAATAGGCTTTCAAATAAATTCGACGATTATCAACCAGTTGAACAGGCAGGTTTTCGAAAAGGATACAGCACGATAGAACATCTCCAGACAATACGTTTACTTATAGAAAAATGTAATGAGTACAATGTACCCCTGCACTTAGCCTTTGTCGACTATAGCAAAGCGTTTGATTCCGTAGAATTGTGGGCAATCTTCCAGGGAATGAATAACGCAAGGATAGACTCCAGATATAGAGATCTCCTCAAGCAAATATACAAGAAAGCTACCATCCAAATAAATATAGCAGAAAATCTAGCCACTCAAAAAATTAGAATTAAAAGAGGAGTTAGACAAGGAGACACCATCTCTCCAAAATTATTCACCCTTGCACTGGAAGATGTATTTAAAAAACTAAATTGGGAGAAACGGGGTATAAAAATTGACGGACAACATCTCACCCATCTAAGAATTGCCGACGATATTGTACTCATAAGTAACAAAGTAGAAGAACTCCAGGAGATGTTGAAGCAGTTGAAAGAGGAGTCAGAAAAGGTCGGCTTGAAGATGAACCTAAGCAAGACCAAGGTAATGAGTGAGCAGGATTTTAAAGTCGAAATGGATGGTAGTGAGATCGAGAAGGTAACTGAATATGTATACCTGGGACATACAATAACCCTAGGAAAACAGAACCAAACTGCGGAAATAACAAGAAGAATCCGTATGAGCTGGGCCGCAGTGGGAAAGCTTATAAATCTCAAAAAAAAAGTATTTAACACCTGTATACTCCCAGTTTTGACCTACGGCGTAGAGACGATGACGCTCACAGTCCATTCAGCAAATCGAATGAGAACGACCCAGAGAGCTATTGAAAGGGCTATGCTAGGAATCTCCCTGAGAGACCATATTCGAAACGAAGAGGTCAGGAGGAAAACGAGGGTGGAGGATGTGATAGGTAGGACAGCGGAGCTGAAATGGGCCTGGGTGGGACATGTGGCTCGTCAGGAGGGCGATCGATGGACCAAAAGAATTATACATTGGAGACCACGAGAGCATAAGCGTAGCGTAGGAAGACCACCGAAACGCTGGTTAGATGATGTCAAGTCAAGAGTTGGAAGATGTTGGCACCAATTGGCTCAAGATCGAGTAGATTGGAAAATTCAAGGGGAGGCCTATGTCCAGGAGTGGATACGAACAGGCTGTTGAAGAAGAAGAAGAAGAAGACATTAAAAGGACATGCAATGCATTTCGGCAAGCTAACTTGCCATCAGGCATTCCAAAAACTGAATGATAAGTTCCTTATCAACATTGTTGACATTTTTACTATCTGTAGGTTACTGCTATATTGAAATATTTTTTATTCATTAGACGCTCTTGTTTTTAGAATGCTTGATGATGGCAAGTTAGCTCGCCGAAATGCATTGCATGTCTTTTTAATGTAATCAGAAAGAATTAAATAATTTTCAAATGGAGAAGACTGCTTCATTATATAATTATATTAAATATAAAACTGCACCCATGAACTACTACCAGAATATGTTATTATTATTGTTTATTAAACAGGTGTTCAGAGAATCATCAGTCACAAGACTCAGTTGTTTCCTCTCAAGGGCCAGGTGTTCTTTGACCACCGAGCAGGAGGAAGCTCCCTATGAGAAACTTTGACTGTCTAAGACCACTTCTTGAGCTTCATTCTTGGCTTGACCAACACACTTATTGATTAAGTTGGAAGGCTATGAAATGCATGATAATTAATCCACAACTGATACTATACAACACCAGATGTGGTGATCTGTATCACATGAGGACGATATTTTGTGTGTAACTTGCAAAAAATACGCCTATTCACTTGGCATTTACAGCAATCCTTACAATTTGATTCAAGTGAAAAAAGTTTTTTTTCAATATCAACAAAATGTGTCTCTCACCATAGAATTTCATTCAAGTGCAAAAAATTTTCCTGATTATGCACTTGTTGAATAAAGTTGATGTAATTTTTGTTTTTTTTTTTTAATATCCACTAAATGTGTCTCTCACCAGAAATTTCATCATTACAAAAGGAATTTATAGATCTTAAAGAAAAAATATCAAACACCTATAAAGAAACGAGGATGCCCTTGAAGATCTTAGGAATTACACTGACAAATGTGGAAAGTCATTGAACATAGTAACAGAAATTTTCTCTCCTTTGACTTAAGAGAAAAATGAAAAATTGGCAACTTACCTTGAGCCACTAATTCTTGAGAGAGAGGATCAGTGCCGTCTTCAACTGGTTGCATATAACTACCATCCAAAGTTTCCAGCCCTTCACAATTCTCAGATTTTCGTTTTCCAATCTTAGTTTTCAAATATAGATTTGGTAGAAAAGTTTGGAGATTGATCCTCTCAAACGCCCACACCAAGTTCCAATAGATAATAGGGTGGTCTGTTATGAACTTGAATTCTGTCAAACATAGGTCGCCTTCTTGAAAAATTATATTTTCCAGTTCTTTACGTAAAACAAGAGGATTAAGATACGGCACACTGAACGGATCACAGACAGGTACATTTGTTCCCATTATTGTAATGGTTAGGAGGGGGACTGTTGGTTTTTCACAGTTTTGACAGATAGTATTTAGATTTGAGTCTTCAGCAAACCAATGAGCCATAATATCTTCATCATAGAGAATATTCATGCAATGATGACACTGAGAACAAGAAGTAAGGCATATGTCCAATTCGCTTCCTGAAAAATTAGTTTCAAATATGAGCCAAAGGAAATTACAACAAAATAAGGCTGGATACCTGAGTGTTTTTCATTAGGACATGGATATAATGATACTGGCAGTTTTTCCTCAATATCCTTCATTGGAGTACAATTAACCTTGGTACTATCAAACTCTGTTGATATTTTTCTAGCTCTGTTTTCATTCCCCCCATCTTCATTTGAGAAATAACTACTTTCTCCATTTCTATGTTTAAAGGAGTTGAAGTGGCTGAAGTGGAAATAGCTTCTTTAATTTCATCCAACTTCTTCACCATAGAATTTGCAGCAGATTTGATGGAGCTGAGTCCACCTTGTATCAATTCATTGGATTTTTTACTTGCCAGACTCGTGGTACTGAAATTGAGTCATAATTATTAACATGAAAGTTCTGAAAATCTCCAGTTTCTAAAAAAAATAAGATTGTTTGGATCAAGGCTTTTACAGTCAAATATCATGATAGTTAAGAATAATTTCACGCTTTTCACCAGTAGACTATTTTCATTGTATGTATTGTATGGATGAAGGCTTTTACGGTCAAATATCATGGTAGTTGATAAAATTTCAGGCTTTTCAGCAGCGGGCTACTTTCATTGTTATTAAAAATACGATTTGAGTGAAGGTAAACAACTGTAAACTCAAATAAGCTTACAGGTTTTCTTACAAATATATGTATATATAGCTTAAAGATTTAAAAAAATTAATGTACATTTCCCCAACATAAACTAAACAAATGATGAAATACTAAAAAGTGAAACATCTGAGCATCAAACCCCAGAATCGTCCTCCACTGGTACAAACTAGAGTTTCTCCTATGCAGAAACTACTCATTATATGCCATTATAAAAATAAATATTACTTGAAAGGACTATCAGAATATATCATGTCTCCATAATTTTAAGTATACTTTAAAATATCTAAATAATAAATAATAAGTGATTATCTTCATTGACATAACAATATCAATCAAAAAATTTTTCAAACAAAATTAAAAAACGTTGATACCAAAAAAAAATTAAGTAGGTAGAGTATTTTTTCAGAAAAAAAAAATCGGAATCATATTATTTTTTACGTTTACTTGACTTTTATTTTTGTAATATATTCATTACTCAAGCTATTATATTAATGAATAAAACGTTATTAATATGATAAATACTTGAGTTTTTATGATCTGAAAGATGAATTATCATTAATGATCATCATTGTTGATAATAGAGCAACTTACCTAAAACCTATTTTAATACTTGAACCAAGACTAGCCAGACTTGAAGCAACAGTTGAAGCAGGAACTGTTTCAGATCTTATCAACTTGTTATTGGTGGGACTATTTTCAAAGGTAGCAGATTTTTTTATTGTTGTAGCTTCATACAAATCGCCGTTGGTATCAGAAGGTTTTGTGATTTCGTGAGTTTGAGAAGTGTCAGCTTGAGGTATACAATTAACTGTGAATTCACTTTCGTCGTCTAGAGCTCCAAGAGGATCACTAAGCTTCAAGCAAGATGATAGGCTGAAACTTTTGAAGGAATATTAAATTAAGATAATTCATAGTAATTGAAATGAATATAATAATTATGATTCATAAGAGTGCTTTTAAGTGCTAAATTTGTTATATTCTGCCTGATCCTTTGTTTTATGACTGTAGTTTGTAATATAAGACCATTTTTCACAGAATAATTGGTATTCTTGACGCTAATTCGTTTTTTTTTTGTTGGGGAAATACACATGTCTTTTATATTAGTAGATGTAGGATGTTACCCTGTTATTAAGAAGTTTCCTGTTGGGTAAATAAAGATATTATTATTTACATACTCATGACTTTGGCGGAAAGGTGTCACACATTTATTTTGGCAAAATTTCATACAGTTTTTTTGTATGAACCTTTTATCTATACTTTTCTAATACAGAAGGTAAGTTATAGGTATTTTCGTCCAAGGAATGAATTGATTTAGTAGTCTAGACATATTGAAACTGATATTATAATGATATTTCATTGAAAAGAGTATTCCTATCAAATGGACCGCTTCTCGGAAATACATTTTTCAATCGGAATTATTGTTTCATATCCTTTAAGCAACTTTGGTAGTTGGGTCATTCTTATTGAGAGAGAGAAAAGTTTATTCATGGCCATCGACTCATTCTATTATATTTTATAATATTCTTCTGCTGCCCCCGACCCAGTTTCGTTTAAAAAACTATAAATCAATAAATTTTGGAAATGTTTCTTTGACATCTGGAAAAAAAAAATTGTTCGTTGGCAGTGCATATGTTCAAACAATCAAATTTATCAACGGAAAATAGATATAAAGGACAACTTTAACATTGCTGCGTCGCCATGAAACATTCTCAAATAGCTCTATTGTCATTACATTCAAAAAGTGAGAAGTGAGAACACCATGTATTTAGACATCTTAGATACCGTGTGGACTGCATCAAATCCCAATGGCCTACCAAGTGATTTTATATAAGTGAATGGAGTATAATGAGAAATAGTGCAGGATATACAAAATTATTCAACATAAAAAAAAATTAAACTCACTTGTTGGTATTCGCAATTTTCCTCTCACTTTCAACATTTATTGCACTGCATTTAGGATCTTCCACATTATTACCCTCTACCTTTTTCAATGTATCATCATAAGTTTTATCTGACAATAACCCAGGTTCAATGAAGCTTTCATTTGATGAACAACAGTTTGTTGTTTCCTTATCTTCAGTTGCTGCATTATCAACATTGTCAGTAACAGATTGTAAAGATCCGTAAATATTGCCCCTGAAAATATTCCTTCCTAGTTTCTCCAACAATGATTCTGATTGTAAGTTTTCATGAGAGTCTAGAGAAGAATGCGATGGAGTTCTATCATTAGGTTCTAAACTTGCTACTGAAAAAAATCGTGGCAATAAGTAGGAATCCCACAAATGTAAAAATATAAAAACAATAATAATAATGTGTAAACTATGAAAGAAATTGGAAGCAGTCAATTCATTTCCTACTTAATAAACCATTTCCAACACAAAAATTTATGTTCTCGAAAGTACATTATGTGACATAAGATTGCCACAGAACCTCTGACTCAAATTTTGTTAAACGGAAAGAGAGGGTCAAGTGAAACTGCATTTGTATAACACTGAATTGTCTCTGCAGCCATATTCATTTTCTTTCAGTTTTTCAAGTGTCATGACAAAAAATTTAATTCCGAATTATAAAAATGTGTCACTAAATGATCAAGGTATTATCAAATTCCCTACAAGTGTTTGTGAATTTATTTACCAGCATTGGATTAATGATGAGTAACAGTAGCAAAAACCAAAATGATTGAGGGCTGCTTTTTTACTTTTCACTGAACTGTAATGAACTGTATTGTAATTGAATAGTAAAAAGTTGTACCTTTTGACATTTTGAATATTAATTTTTTTCATGAAGCAGGAACACAATTATAAAAATCGATTATGAGGCTGTATAGACAGTCGAGTACTCCTTAAAATGATCACTTGACAACTTATTCCACTCAAAAAATTTCAGGTGTGGCTGTCCCGTTGAGGAATTAAGGAAGCTGGTTATCTTTTTGTCACAAAGTACTGAGGGAGAGTATATGAGGGAAGTTGATAGGGAGGTTCTAATGTCTGTGGAAAGTACATGCTGTGCAGAATCTGCTGGGTAATAAGAATATATACCTAATACTAATGATTAAGTAAATTTCTAATTGAGGATTATCAGTGAAATAAATTATCAGAAGGATTACCTCCATCAATTGAAGTGGTAGAATTTCTCAAGTTTTTCCGTTTTGCTGCCCATTTAAAATGCGCTGCTCCAATCACAACATTACGCAACTTGTTCCAAAGTAACTGACTAGAAGAGGAATGTGCTGGCCATTCTGCTTCCAAGACACATCTATTGTATAGCCTAAAAAGAAATATTATTCATGAAAACATTATCTTGAAATCGTTAAAATAATATCTTCGATACAATGCCAAAGTCACGAATGTGCTTTTCACACTATATCGCTATTATAGTCATGGTATCAATGCCAAAATCGTGAAAGAGTTTGCTTATCCCCATCTCCTACTTCTAGCCTAGTACCACAAAAAGAAATCTATGTTTATAGCACTGCCTTCAATTTTTAAAACACTTATTTCTAGGAACATCAAAAAAGCGTGACTTTGGCATTGGACCAACGATATGTCATGAATAATAAAAAGTGAAACTATTTCCTCTTAATATTTTTTTAAGAATTTTCTCAAGTATATTTATATCTTTTTCAGTTGAAACCGACCCAAGTTAAAATTCAGTAAAATATATTGTCTATATCAACATGCTATGTGACTGCCTATTCATTAAGAGGCAATTCTTATTGTAATAAATCTCATAACCTGCCGAAACCAATTAAAAACAATATATCTATCTATTGTAAAAATAATTATGGCAAACTTCTAATTCAGCATTTATTTCTTCAGAGGATTGCAAGAAATTGCTCAACATCCACATCGACAGCAGATTGACGTGGAACGCTCATATTGACTCAGTAGGTAAGAAGCTCAATACCTCCTACTACCCTCTCTGAGTAACTCAAAATTTTTTTTGCTGTGCGCTTCGTTAGTGTCAACGTTTCGGCGCCATATGTCAACTCAACGATGTTATAGAATCCACCTCAGCCAAATATCAGATGAGAATACGTCCCCAAACAACATCATACAAAACCTATATATGAGAGGACCCCACACCTGAAGATTGAAAGAGACATGGCCTGAAGATGAGTAGAAATATCGATGGATATTTCACTCTCATGTAGTTTTTTCACGGAACATAATAAATTTGTATATTAAGCAATAAATGACAAAAAAAAAGAAAAAAAATATGTCAACACAGGCAAGACACACTGGTCAAAGACTTTTCTTTTGAGACAGATTATAATAAATAATGAGTGTTTCAGAAAAAGCATAAAACTTTTCCTTGGAATGCAATAATTGAACGGAATTAGTGCATTCATCAGTTACACAAGTCAAATTGTAATGTCCAACAACACTCACCCATAAGTTAAAGCATTTGGTTGTAAGCCGAATTTCTTCATCAGTACCAAGAGTTTAACAGCTAGAAGAGGTCTAGAGTGTTCACCACAAAGTTGTATCATGAGTCTGTAGCAGATTTCATCACAAGCCAAACGTAAATGAGTAGCCCTCACTAACAGTTCATAGGCTTGTTGGAGGACAATTTTTTCTTTAGTTGGGTTCAATGCTAATACACTGGGTAACATCATGAAGTACAAGGTATGACATGCTCCACACAAACATTTTGCCCAGAGGTCTGGTGAACGTGAACATTTTCTGAAAAAAAAAGAAAACAAAATTTTATGTGGTGAAAATCAGTTCATTTTTCTGAAAGTTTTTTTAGGGTTTTCTCTCCCAGTCTCTGAACAAAAAACAATTAGAAAAAAATTTTAAACAATAGAAGAAAGGCCCCTGCTTTAAACTTGTGCACTAACTTGTTGTCTAACACTGAAAAAAGAAACAACGAACTTTTAAACTTCATAATGTTTCGAGCCAATATCAGCCTTCTTTATTTAACATATTCTCAACTTCCAAAAAACTTTTTGATTCCTAAAAAGAGTTGAAAACAGATTATGACAATATAAGAAAAAAAACATTGTGTGTTGCTTATTGGTTACGTTTAGCAGCACTCAACTGTTAACATGCTGCAGAAAGCAGTTGAGAACATTTGGGTTCCAGAGAATGAAAATTTGCTGAACTCAACGTTGAGTGCTTGACAAATCTGACATGAATAATATGACACATTTCAGATGACGCCAAGTCACAGATAGTCTTTATGGGATGAGATAAAAATAACTAGATAGGGCACGATATTGCTTCGAATGTCAGCGACCTCATTCATGTTGTTTTTAAAACAAATTCAGAACGGTGACAAACCTGAAGGCGCAAAATAAAAATATCTTTTCGAGAATATAAAAATTGCAATCTATGAAAATGATTAATATTTACTTAGCAAATTTCTGGGCAGTTTTGATTTCATGAGTTGTTCTTCTGACCATTGGTGACCCAGGTAAAAATGAATTATTGTTCAAAGCTGAAGAAAAAATACTTTTCTTTTTATTTTGCAATAGTGCTGGATTCAGAGTGAAGTTCTTGTAAACTATTGGTGTGGCTGAAAATGAAAAATTACTCTCAATACATTATATTCATAGACAAACAATGAACCTTCTTACTCAAAGCTGGTTCTGGAGGCAAGATGAAGTTAGTTTTATCACTTTTGACTATACCATCATGCTCTATTAATTTAACATCTAGTTCTTCACTCATTAGTTCAATACATTCATCAAAAACGATAAACCTTGATCATCATCGACAAAACTCCTTTCCTCAATGAAACGACTGAACATTTGTGTTTTAACAAGTAAGCTGAAGAATTTTTGGTTTGATTTGTCTCTACTTCTAAGAAACTCTGTCAATTGAAAAAGTGCTTCTGTATCAGTTGTACCAATAGTGGGGGCTTTAGTAATAGGAAGAAGATAAGATTTATATCCTTTCAGAATCAATACCATGAACTTCAAGAAGGCTTCCATTATTTCAAACTCTATGGCTTGCTGTAAAAACACATTCAACAATCAGTGATGTTTTTGATAGTGACTTACATGGACAACTAAAATCTCAGATGAATAGTTGATAAACTTTACATTCATATCTCTTTAGCCAACCTAAGTACAGTAGAACCTTCCTGATCTGAAGTAACAGTTTCTTGTCCAGATTACCGATTTGCTGACTGCATTTAAAGTGATCAGTTTCTACAATATAGTATACTAAGCATATAAGTGGAAAATATGTAACACTCTTTCAACTATATTTTTGAATGAAAATTTGTCTTTCACTTTTGGACAAGATTACCGTTTCCTTGCAAATGTTTCTTAATACATGATTTATTAGAATGTATAAATTGAAATTGTGTGTGACTCATATACAATTAAATGAAGTTTGTACCATTACTTTCATAAACTGTATTTTAATGATTTCAGTATTTCTTTTAGTTCAATTCATTTTTGAGAATTAACTTAACTCTTGAAATACCAGGATCAGATTAGCAGATCTCTGCTGTATGGATTGTATATCTAAAATCTAATATCTTAAAAATATCTAAGTTCATGTCATTTCAACAATGTTCTGTATTTTTTGTTGATATTTGAAATTACTACTATTTGAGAACTATTTATCTAGCACCACTTACTTCCTTCTTACGCTTCAAAAATTCTGTTTCGATATTGTCATCTTGTGGACATTCGTTACTTTCAGACTGTATTCTCAAACGATGGTATATTGCCTCTAGAGTTGCCTTCAAACATTTGGCAGCTCTCTTTGGCAATAATTTTACAGATAATAACTGCCTTTGATGTTCTGCCACCTATGTAGAAGAGTAATAAGGTAATTATAAGTATCTATACACTCGATTACTATGAATACCATCAAAAACGAAAGGACCAAACCTTTTTCATCAATTATTTTTTTTCTTCCTATTGGAAATTTCAAAAATGCTACTTATTTTTGTATGATTTATCAATACTGATTTTCCTGTTTTATTAATCAGTTAATTTTAGTATTTATGTGATAGAAATTGAATTATATATACAAAAAAAAATTTAAGTAACTTAATTAACACCTTGGAAGGGCAAAATGTATTCACAGTTTTAATCAGATAATACAATTTAAATTAACTCCAGAAAAAAAAATCGCAATAAAACATAAACTTTTGCAAAATCCAGTTTAATTCAAAATGAATCACCTATACTCACAGTTATAATATTTGTGTCAAGATCTACACAGCTCACATCAGGTGGAGGATCATGGAAATCGAAAAACCTAGAGTCGACACCAACCAGAAATGGTAATGGAGCATGCAGCACCTCTACTAATCCTGAAAATTCGAATAATCCAATACTTCTGAACTTTTTTGTGGGAACACAATTTCAGAAGCATGATGCATTTCATGATAATTAAAATACTTATATGTAATAATATCTTATGTTCAATCAAAAACATTTTTTTCTTTAGTATTCGACATTAAGGCCCAATTTCACCAACTGATGCTTTAAACCCTGTTAAGGAAACTCCAGTTAAACTAACTGGCCCTTTTAACTCCGTTTAAAGGAATTCCAATTTCACCATCTTAAACGCAGGCGTGGTAATCTGAGTTTTAGAAATCAAAGTTAAAGCATCCATACAACTTGGCAACGCTGTTAATTCTTCATTTCTGTGTGCACACCACAGATTCAGAGAAAAGACGAATTCCAATTTAAAATTGTTGTTACTGTTTATGCGTCCAAGTTATGGTTTGCTAAGTTTTGGTTATTTTTGAAGTACATGATCTGGAAAATGAAATGTACTGTACTCAATTGTCAGTTGGATGTTTCAACTGATTCTCAATTTTCTCTAAAACAAATAGGACAGATTGTTTAGATAATCGAAATCTCATGGTGAAATCTTTGTCGTCGAAATTGTTGAAATAATCTTCCCTAACTCTAATCCATCTTGGACGTTACTATCTTCAAATGTGAGTTCTAAAGCCCTCTGCATTTTTTCTCAGTTTTGTTATCGTTGATATTTATAAAATAAGATGAAATGATAATTTGAAAAATATTTCATAAACTTCAAATCTGCTTATCGAGTCTCTGGTAATAACAAAGTGGCAGACGTCAACACAAATTATCGCACAGAAATACACGTGAATTGTCGTTAACTGAAGTTAAAATGCGTAAACGACCAAAATCGGCGAGTTAACTTTTCTAAACGTAGTTAGGCTTAACCTCGATTTATATTCATCGTGAAATTGAACATTGCTGTTAACGGCGATTAGTGGAACTAAAACTCGGTTTTAGATGTTGGTGAAATAGGGCCTAAGTCATTAGCCTGAACACATTGGTTTATTCAAAGATTTTTATATCGCATTTTGAAGTAGTGTAATTCTAAAATATTTTACCTAATGGGCAGAGTGGTATATAAGGACACTGCCATTTGAAAGGAAAAAGTAGAGATGATACAGCTTCTGCTACTGAAGTCAAAGTATCTGGTCTGAGCGAATGTATCAATATTTTCTGCTCTGTCAATATCAATAATAAAACTTGAAGACAATTCTCCGGCCCCAAATTAGCCAACAACTCTCTAAATTTTGCTGCACTTCTTGGTAATGGCAAATCTTCTGGTTGTGTAAAAATAGCTTTATCAAATGGTTGTTGCATGGAGAGTTGAAGCAATGTTCTTGGCTTAGGGAAGGGGACTTCATCCATAAGTTGGACAATATAAGATTCAATAGGCACTAGTTGAGGTTTATTGCCACATACTACATCCTGAAAACAAATAAATCAAGTTATTAAACACTACATTTTCACAATGAAAGACATAGAATACCATATACAAGAGCTCAAGTGATTTTAACCCTGAACGTATTGAATCTCATAGAGAATTAATGAGAGGACATCAGTGCTGCAGTTTCATCAGAATTGGAAAATCCACAAAATTGTCTTTTGACTTGTGAACAAAGAATTTCTTTTCATTTGCAATAAATGCGAAATGTTACAAATGAAATATCCCTCATCTGCTGAGAATACGATCTGCCTGTTAGTAATTCCACCACTAACCGCCTTTGCAGACGATGTAGCTCTCCTCTCCGTAGACGAAAACGCAACCACTTCGTCAGCTAACATGCAGAATCACCTGAATATATTGAACTCTTGGTACAAAAAATGGAGAATCAAAATCAACCACTCCAAATCAGTTCAAGTGACGTTCACGACTTGTCTCAGCAATTGCCCCCCAGTCGTAATAGACATATTTTCTCTACCAGTTAAAGATAATGTAAAATATCTTGGCTTACACTTAGATCGACGACTCACCTGGGAGAAACACATACAAACCAAGAGAAAACAACTAGATACCAAATCCAGGCAAATGTATTGGTTGCTAGGGAGAAAATCCAGACTCTCCATCAATAACAAGATATTACTGTACAAAGTAATGCTGAAACCCATTTGGACATATGGCTTGCAACTTTGGGGATGTGCAAAATCATCAAGAATCAACGTCATACAAAGATTCCAGTCGAAACATTACGTTCAATTGTAAATGCTCCATGGTATGTAAGCAACAAAACCCTACATGAAGACCTCAAAATACCATATATAAGTGAAGAAATCAATAAAGTCGCTACGAGCTATCAAAACCCAACAATTGACCATACAAACGACCATATCGGAAACCTATACAGGGATGGACCATCAAATAGAAGATTGAAAAAAATTCTGGCCTGAAGACCTCCTACATCAATAATTAGTGCCAGTGGGCACCTCACTTCCATGTCCACTTTCTTTCATTTATTTTACTCAATACTCAATAATGTGATGTAGATTGTAAAATTGCAATAAAACGCTAAAATAAAAAAAAATAAAAAATCTGCTGAGAAATTTATTCAAAGTCAAAAATATAACTTTTTTCGATTTTCTTCTCATTAACAGTGAGTATAATCACAAAAATAGCTCAAAAGTGCCCTTTAAAACATAGTTCACTATAGTCTGTTCAACTATAAGAAATAGAAAGGTAAACAAAATCGCTTAAGAAGGAAGGGCTACAGGTTGTCTGTCCAGAGTCGAATCTAGGATAATTCACATTCCTACAGTTTCAACTCGAAACTATTCTCCGAACGAAATACACACAACATCTTTACGTAACATATTTAAATTATTGACGAGATTTCCGATAAAACTAGAAGTTGAAAACTGATACTTGCGGATTCAAATGATTTTATCATTACTTTTCAGTACTATCATTGAGTATTAATATAATACTCAATTGAGTATTAATCTAATAATCAATGGTACTATCCACATTCTGTCACGAGTACGATCCTGGCAGTCTGTTTAGGATGATCAAGGGATAGGATTTATAACCATTTGACCAATAAGAGAGTTGCCTATACGCAAACCATACAATTGCAGTTGTTTACCTCTTTTTTTTGTGTTTGAAAAGACTATAGTAATACATCTAGTACTAGTATACAAAGTTCTGGCTCAGGGGAAATTTGTGCATTTTATGTTTGACAGTGCGATTTCTAGGAAAAGAAATTCGGAAGATCCCATACAGATAATTATTGAGTGAAGTCAAACATTTGTGAGCACTTACGAGCAAAATGCATAAAACTTATATTATTGACCCTGATCCTTACTGATTTTTTTGCCAACCCAAGATAGAGAATGTATTTAAGAACTGTACTTATAATCTGCTTTATATAAATTGTTGAAGATTGAAATACCTATTTTTGACGAGAATCTGGAGTTGAATTTTTATTATACTAATAAATATATTATGTGAACATTAAATGATTGCAATTTAAATAAAAAATTTCGGAAATTTTTGCTATCATGCGACAGAATCAAACACGTTGCTTAATCCCGGGGTTCTAATGTCTGTACCCGCTGAACATGGTAAGGGTGGTATATATATGATATATTTTTAATATTCTATGGGTGGTAGATCGTGGAATACCAGTTCGCCGTTCAATGTTGCCAGTAAAAGAGAGAAACTCTTCTCCAATTATTTCCAAGACAGTGTCTTTGTCAGACGTTTATGGTCTGCCTGGTTGACCAAAGTGGAATCCGGGCATTCTACCAACTCAGTCAGGTTGGTGGATTCTAATAGAAACCTCATAAGCAGGATGTTGGCGGTTTGGATAACGCTGAGCGTAAATCCTTGCTGCTCCCCTCTCGTTGTAGGCGACACAACCTCTTCTGCAGTGTAAATCACTTGCTCCACTAATCTCACACATAATAAATCAAAATTCAAGTTAATGCCAAGTCATTATCAACAATTAATAATTGTCGAATCGTACAGTGTTCATAATACAACATCCCGCTTATGGCGCCTTTGTAATAAACCCGCGAAACTGACTGAGATGGTTGAATGCCGGGATTGTTATCATTTTGGGAGACCACAAACGTCTTGGAAATAATTGTAGGAGAACCTGACACCTCTACTCGTAACATGGAGTGGCGAATTGGTATTATACGATCTGCAACCACAGAATATTAAAAATGTATTGGTACCACCCTCACCATGTCCAGCAGGTACATACATTAGAACCCCGAGATTATGTGTGCAGTTCTGTCGCATCATGATAGCAAAAATTACCAAAACAGAAGAAGAAGAAGAAAATATATTTATTGCTCATGCAAATGGCTAACGACTTTCGTCTTTCTGCCAGTGTAAAGTACATTTTATGGTATCTATACATTTTTTCTTAAGTAAGGAATAATGCATATATATTTAAAAAAAAAAAAAAAGATCAAGCAGATGGTACATAGTTCTTTACTGCCTCCATTAGGGGCAGGATGGGATATTTTCTTGTAGTAGCTCTTGTAGTAGAACGGGCTGGAGGATTTGGAAGTTGTGTGGTCTGTTGGCAAATTTCTCTCCTAGGGTTTTGAATCTAGTCAGAATCGGATTTATATTCATTTTCTCATAAAGGAGGTCATTTGGGGGGTTGTGCAGTGGGTTTCCTGGATGGCGTAGTTTACTCAATGTTCTCAAACTGCTGCGTTCAGCTACCTCAATGTTGTTCAGAGTTGGTCTTCGACAGTTACTATATATCAGGTGTCCGTATTCCAATATTGGTCTGCATATGGCTTGGTAAATTCTTGATGCTTTTTTGTGGTTTATACCACGGTTTTTGTAGGTAAGGGATCTGAAGTGCTTTGATCTAGCAATTATTTCTCTTTTTTTATTGTGGGAATGTAATTTGAAGTTGGTCTTATTATCCACTGTAATTCCTAGGTATTTGGCGTGTTGAGTTGGTTTTATGTTGTGCTGGAGTATTCTGATCGTCGGTGAATTGTCCGATATTTTGTGGCCAAATATTATTAATTTTGATTTGTCGGGGTTTGGCAGAATTCTCCACTTCTTCATCCATGTTGTGATTGTATTGCATAGGTTTTGTAATTTATTCATTGTGTCATTCAAATTCTTGCTGTGAGTGCTATATCATCAGCGTATTTGAGAATGTAACTTTCTAGTTCTTCATTTGCTTTGTAGATGTCATATACATAGATATTGTATAAGACTGGAGACAATGGAGAGCCTTGTGGTACACCCTGTTGGGGGGAAAACGATTCTGAGTAATGTTTGTTGATTTTGACTCTCGTGCTTCTGTCTCTTAGAAAGTTCTCTGTTATATTTCGAAGGTAGACTGGTGTGTTTAGCTGCTGGAGTTTGTATAAGATACCTTCGTGCCACACACTATCAAATGCTTTCTTGATGTCCATGAATATGGCTGCTGACTTATGGCCTTTTTTCATTGTAGTTTGCACATTTGATATAAGAGCTACTAATGGGTGGATGGTCGAGTGATTTTTCTTGAATCCAAACTGTGAGAGGGGGATGTTTTGTCCAATTGAGTTTTCCAGACGGGTTTTTATAATTTTTTCTAACGTTTTTCCTAAAATTGGCAATAGAGTGATGGGCCGATAGCTAGATACTTGGTTGTAATTTGTGCCATGTTTGTGGATTGTTATGATGATTCCTTTTTTCCATTCCATTGGGAAGTGTCCAGTTTTCAGACAGTGATTATAAATCCTCCTTATTTCATCATGAACTTTCGAACTTAATTGGCGTAGTATTTTTCTTGTAACGTTGTCATAACCAGGTGCTGTGTTCTTCCCAAGCAAGGCTTCTTCATACTCATCGTCAGTTATCTCTGGAATTGGGTCTATATTAACTCGGTTGGCTGCTTTCCTGTATTCTTCGATTTTAGTTTTGAAGTTTTGATCGAAAATTGTGTTGTTTTTTGAAGTGAAAGTTTCCTGGAAGTGTTCTTTGAATGCTGAGGCTATTTCTTCATCAGTATTGCATGTTTTTCCGTTTTTCGTAATTTGGTTTATGTTAGATTTTGTGTTATATCTTGTCAGCTTCTTTATTTCTTGCCAATAGTTCTTGCCCTTCATTTCATTGATCTTCTCACAACTTTGAATCCATTGGGTCGACCTATAATCAGTTATGCTTCTGTGAATTTCTTTGTTGAGTTTGTTGTACGAGTCTCAGGTTGTCGTCGTTATTAATTTTCAGTTCTCTGTAAAGTTGTTTTTTCTTTTTAATTTGGCTAATAATGTGTGGTGGTAGCGTATGCAAAAAATATTTTCTAGTGAGTACAGGTGTATTTTTACTTACTAGATTAGATAGTCTGTTTTGGAATTCACTTATGTATTCACTTGTAATTGGGATTTCAGTATTGATGAAGCGCTCTATCTCATCACTGACTTTTTCGACATTGCATTTCTCTAAGTTTAGATAGACTTCCTTTGTTGCTTGTGGTAGTTGGTTCGGTAAAGTAAGTGTGATCTGTATGGCCAGGTGATCAGATCCTAAATCGGGTACTAGTTCGGTTTTTATATAGTTTTTTAAATTGTTTGTGCACAATACTATATCTGGGGTGCTGGGTGGATTATTACTCATAATGAAAGTTGGTGGGGTTTTAATTTGAGTAAAGTCTGCGTTTTCTAGAAATTGTCGGATTTGTTCTTTCTTTATTCTGTTGCAGTTATAGTCGCCAATAAGTAAAGCATATTTGTGTTGTGCTGCTTTTCTGAGTATATTCTCTTCGATTCTTGAATGAGGATGTATATATGAGAGAAAAATATGAAGTTTTTCATTACCCATTGGTATTGTGCAGTGAAGGGTTTCGTTCAGTGGATTGTTCATGGCTGGTGGGTTTGCTTTTCCCAGTTTGAGTTCTCTACTGCATTGAATCAAGCTACCGCTTCTGGTGTTGTTTGTCTTATGGCCGATTTTTTCATTATTGTCCAGTTCCTGTAGTTTGCGTTGTGTTGTTCATTTATTTTGGCTTCAACGAATAAGTTGCACATTATATTATTATTTTCGACATAATGGTTTATTAAGTATTTCTTTGAGTTGTAGTTATTTATGTTGGCATATAATAATCTTATGCTATTGAATGCTTCTGCTTGGTCCAGATGTATTATCGTTTAGCACTTGAATTTGTGTGCCCTCTATGGGTTCGGTGGTCGTTACTGGGTTTTCCTCGTTCAGATCAAACATGAGTATGTACACTCGATTTCCTGAAAATACTGCCGTTGTATCTATGTTGTGGGCCTCTATGTCGGTCCGTATTTTTGGGGTTGTTTAGTTTGTGCATGTATGTGTCGATTATGTTGTCATGGATTGTAATTGGTGCATGAACTCGTTTATTCTTTTTGGTGGATGGTTGAACTTGATTTGATTTCTTGTTGATTGATTTTATTTTTACATTTGGAATGCCATCAATAGGTTTTGTTGGTCTCTTTGGGCATTTCATTGACCATGCAACATGATCTTTTTCCCCGCAGGCTGTGCAGGATATTGGCAGAGGAGAAGTACATGCATTAGTGTGGTGATTTCCTTTACATTTGTTACATACAATGGTAGACTTGCAGTTAGGGGTTGTGTGAGTAAACTGGTTGCATTTTGCACAGGGCACCGGGATTGGTTCCGGTGGAGAACTAGGAAAGACGGGATAGTGACGACACATGAAGAAAAATCCTTCTGCCAAGAGAGATTCAAATGCTCTTATGTTTCCGGTGATTATTCTAATTAGCTGAGTTGGTTTTCCTGTGGCTCTGGAAGTGATTCGTTTGCAGAACCTATGTTCTGTTCTCTGACTTTTGAGTTCTGTACTTATCTCTTCATCCGTTATTCGGTTTCAATATTGCTTATTACTACAGAATAGCTTTCTTGGGTTGAGTTTCTTTGTGTTGTTGGGTTAGTAGGGTTGCTTTCTTCAAAAGAATTTATAATTTTGTCATTTTTCAACCTTTGCAGGATATTGACAATGTTTTCCTTTTCACGATTGGATTTAATTATAAATCCTTTTTTTGTTTTTAATTTGATATCCTTACTTCTTGGGAAATGACTCATCCATATGTCTGCCATTTGTGTTCTTGAATAATCTGCTGTTGATATATGAAAACAGTGTTGGTATTTTCTGTTTATCTTCTGGAAAATTTGTTGTGAGTGATTATTTATTTTTTTTGTAGAAAAATTTTTCTCAAAAGTTGATGTTGCATTTTTATTATTTTTGTTGAGCGGTGTATGTGCGGGAAATCCTCGAAATTGTTCATCATCACCGGAATCCCTATCAGTTTGTAGATAATTTCTTGTGTTACCCATGTGTGCGTCAGGTCCGCTTGTTGATGTGGATATTATTGATTTCAAAGTTTTTTTGTTGGGATTTAACTCTGTTGGGGAATTGGGGTCTCTGTTTCTTTTTCCTTTGCGTCGAACTCTTTTCCATGTACCATCATCTTGAATTTCCATTTCGGAATTTTCTCCGCCACTCGACGAATTCATGTTGCACTTTTATCAATTTTAAATTCAATTCGCGTTTTTACTTCCGTATGCAGAACGAAACGTATGGAACGACCGATCGCCACAGATGCTACACGCGGAATGTACCAAAACAAATTACCATATTATGGAGTGACGAATCTTCATGCAGAGAAGATGGCTACATGAATCTCTCTTGTATTCTAGACATATAATAGGTTTGAGAAATATTGTTTATGTTATTAACCAATTTTGAATCTCCATAAGATGGGGAAGTTTTCAAAACTGTTTGCAAATAAAAATTGGTGTAATTTTTTTAAACCAGAAAGGGTTTACTCAGAGTGATAAAAATTATGTAGAAAAAAGAATTCTTTTAATCTACATTTATTGAGCTTTTCGATTAACTATTTAGAATAATTTTAATTAGGAGTGATAATACAATAATCTAGGATTAAAATGGGCTAAAATCTCTATCTTTAATGACATACTGGCCCTATGATTGAAAAAAATATTCTGAAAATAGGCAATTTTAGGTATACTCATAAAATACTAATTATTTTGGATTGTGGTAGTAGTCCATGGGTCAAATAGAAAAAAAAATATCTATATGACTCTTGTTTTTAGAATGCCTGATGATGGCAAGTTAGCTTGCCGAAATGCATTGCATGTCCTTTTAATGTTATCGGAAAGGATTAAATAATTTTAAAGTCGGAAGACCTTTTCTTTGTATATATCAAATTATTTTGGCAACGGTACATTTTCGATGAACTAATTTTGGTGTCATTTGATAGTAGTTGGTCTACACTATTGTGGTGTGACGTTTGATTCACTAGTTATGAGACACCTTGTATAAAATGGGCTGAGGTCACTAACCAAACTAAAATCTTGCTACACTTGAAGCAAATGCTTTAGTTCTTAAAAATAATAATTTCGGTGATTATTTACTTGTGTTCATAAGAAAATACATCCAAATACATATTGTAAGAGCAAATTATTATTAATAAAAAAATAAAAAGTTGCTTCTACTATCTTACAGTAGATGTTCATTCTCATATTTTCTTATGCACATAAGCACTGTTTTTTTTATGCAATTGGTATCAGTTAAACTACCACTAACAAACACAAATAGACAAATGAAAAAATTACTTACATATAAAAAATACAACCAGCCCATAAAAGTATCTGAAAACGGCCAGTGAGAAAGTACACAGATGCTTTTATTCACATTTAATATTTTGTCAGAATCATCTTCATACTCAAGGCTTTCTTTTTGTTCTTTTGTTAACTGATGCTTAGGAAACTCTTCATAAAAAGTTATAGCAGATCCATAAATTTTGAATTTGGCATCAGAAACAGTCAACACAAAACTGCTGAAAACAGGCTTAGGACGGGATGCTTCTTTTGGCCACAACTCCAATGTGGCTCCCATTGGCAAACAGAACAAAGGCACAGAATTTGGAAAAGGAAAGTCATTCAAATCTTTCATCGGGTACCTGAAAACAGATTGAATATTTACAAAATAAATCAACCGCTTTAATTCTTACAAAATGATATTCAAGACATATGAAAAGAGTCTTCCGGGCTTATTGGCCGTGGTCCATTAGGTCTAAGGTTGTACCTCGAACGCTGAATTTCTGAAACTCAGCGTTCGAGGTACAACCTTAGACCGAGAATCCTCTGAAGATGCCTACCGTAGTTGTAGGCGAAACGTTAGGTGAAGTTATTCCTAATGGACCACGGCCAATAAGCCCCGAAGACTCTTTTCATACCATGCTTTTTGTTTTCAATGTATTTTCGTTAATAATCAGTTCTGTTGATTGCTGTTATACCAAAACTAAAAAATGTACATATTTTATACTTAAAAAAATTAATGAATACAAACCTCGACAGAATTTCTGGTTTATAAGTAATGGACTTTGCTTTGTTCATGGACTTCTTATAACATAAAAAAACATCACTACCTACTATACCCTTATTCAAATTTTTATTTATACAGCAGAAGGCATGTGGTGGAGATTCTCCTTTACTGGCTATGACAACACATATGTCAGTAACAACAAGAGCATTACACGGCATAGTTGGATGGCCCCTCCTATATGTTATAAATATTCGAGATGTTGAGTTATTCACATTAGCAACATTCCCCCCTACACTTTCTTTGACTATTTCTGCATCAAACATGAGGTACTCTTTTCCCTCATACATTATACCTGAAATATATAATAAGTTTTCAAGATGCGCTTTATAAATGATCATTAAATGTAATTGTTTATTCAACCTTAAGATTTTGTATTTTAACATTAAAATAATAATCATTCTTGTGACAGAATCATTTTCCTACCAATATCAACTAAAGGTGGCTTATCAGTACCACGTTTGTAACAAATATAAGATTCATTTGTTCGCAAACTTCCATGATTCAAATCTGCATTTAATCCCGTAGGAGTATGATTTATAATTTCCCAGCCTTCAGGAAGTTTTTCATTCAAACTAGGAAAAATCACCCCAATTTCAACTATAGGAGTTTGACAATGTCTTGTCTTTGGTTGTCCTTCTGATATAAAATTACTATCCAATAATTCGGGTTCATTAGGTAATCCAGCAACAACAAAATAATCAGCCACTTTCTTCTCCTCCATTTCGAATACGAAATTGTAGATACTGAAGGACTATATGTAGAAATGAGTTATTCATAGGTTTTAAAACATTCTTTTGGAGATTTGTTTTTCGTGTTTATTTTATTTTATTTTTCACAACCAAGTCCTTCAATTTTTTTGTTTGTATGACATATTGACATTTGACTTTTAAATTACATAATTTTCTTCTTTGTCTGAAATGTCCTCGTACTCAAAAGTTGTTGATTTTGCATGTTCAGATGGAACTAGCGACGGTGATCGTGATTCACGGGAGGTTTCAGATACTTTGAAAAGGTTTGATCTTGAATCTAAAGTTTTAACTAGAATTAATCTCGGGGGCTGGCCTGCTACAGTGACTGTAGACTGGCCTATAGAAAACGCCCCCTAACGCGCTGAACGCGAAGTATTATATATGAAAATGGGTTGACGACATTCATGAGATGAGCCATCGAAAAAAATGATCATAATAATTCATTTAATAATATTTTTTCACACAAATTGATTGATTTCAAAATTGAACTTTATAGATGCATTTTGAAAAAGGCGAGATACAGTACCAATACACTGAATGAATGAGTATACTGTTTCATTTAACCCTAAGTTCAGAGAGAAAATAAATAATCAAAATGCTACCTCAAATAATAATACAATTATAAATTCAAGAAAAAATAAGAATAATAATCCCATTTAACACTTTTATAGTAATAATTGAATAGCAAACAGAGAAAACTATGTATATCAGTATACTTGGTCATCATTCAGTCAAAGTTCCTCTGTGCTCTGTAATAGACACCCTTATATGATCTTTGCCTTTTTGTATAAAAAGTGACTTTGTTCATACGGAGTTGTCGAGATTTTAAGGGGGTTGACAAAGATGTCTAAGGGTTGACAAACCTTACAACAAAATTTGACTCTCTCCACCTCGGAGAGAGGATGGGTACGGCCTTCTGCAGAAATGAAAAGGTCTTAGTGTTATTTTTCTCGAAGAGAGTTTTCAGTTCTAGGGATAATTGAAACCAGTGAAGTAACTTACATAAAAATCTATTTACCCCAAATACCAACAAAACAAAAAGATAATAAAATAACAAATTAATCCATACGTCTGTGCCTCAGACTGTCTAATAAAATATCATAAAAAAAATATAAGTTCACTATTCTCTGGGTTACCTAATTACCCAAAATCCAAAATGACATAATACTAAGAAAATGAACTGTGAGTTGATAAGAGGTGAGAGATGGCAAGACTTTTGGACTCAAGCTATCCTCATCAATTAAAATCGAAAAGTTCTGACCTTTTGATTTGACCTGAAAAGATACCTCCCATCCCTCTGTAGGACTAGGAGGAAAGGACTCGTATGCATTTCTCGGAAAAACGTCTTCGTTTGGGGGAATCTACGACTTCCAATTGACCTGAAAAGTTACCTCCCACGCCTCTAGGACGAAAAATTTTGTATTCGCGTACTACCCCGACCTGGCAAAAAACTGAAGTATCTCTGCTCCTGAACATCTTCTTCAAACACAATCTTCTTGATTCCGAAAAAAGTAGCTGAAATAAAGGAAGAAATTTTCAGAATTGGAGAATTCGTCGAACCATTCACTGTTGGGTGAACAATTACACTGATGTGCCTAAGGTAATCTTGGACCACAGTATTCTACTTAGTTATCTGTGCACAGTATCAAGTATCAAAGCCTACACAGAACACACCCGTCCTTCTAACTCGCACAAGCTTTAGATGCATTTCAGAAATGCATTTGTTAATTTGTGTATTGCCTTGAAACCATCTTGAAATTTATAAATGTGAAATTTGCAGTTGTTTGGGAACGTTAACGGTCTCCACTTTTAAGAAGGAAGTGAAGCGGATATACCTCGAGGATTTTTTATCTTCATAGTTCCGTTGGGTCTATACTTTTTGAGTCACCCTCTCTGAAATTATTATCGAAATTATTATTATTATTTCATTTGTTATTGTTTAATCTTTTATGCGGTGTGGGACTGTCGGGAAACATTGTCACGGTACTGGGGGATTTTCTTTATACATATTTTGTTTTTTTTTTTCTCATTGCGAGTAGGTTATATGTAAGAATAGCTTTAGCTAAATATCGCCTATTTGTAAATGATTTTTTTTTCAACTTCAATAAAGACGGTTATTATTATTATTATTATTAACTATTTATAAGATGTCCTATAGTCTCCTCATTTTCCCTACATTCACAACTGGGGCTCTCAACCGAATTCCATCGGAAGAGCATGCTGTTGCATCGTCCTAGCCTGTTCTAATGCGATTTGGAACAGACCATAATATTGGCCTAGGGAGGTCAAAACCAGGAACTCTAATGGAAGGATCAGAAATAAGATCTTTATTGAAAAAATTAGATACAACATTCCATTCAGATTGCCAAATTTCTTTGTCGCTTCTATTCATATCAATCAGAAAATTTGACGAAAAAGGTTTACGCGACATCAACCTGGGGACCTTATTATCTGGAATATAGGTGAGTATGGGAAATTAATTTGGAAAGGAATTGAAGTTGTTCCAAAAATTCAAAGCAGTTGTCTCTCTGCTAATGTAGACAATATTTGAGAGGACTGGTAACCAAGGAGTAGGTGTAGACTTGATAGTACCAGTAATAATCCTCATAGAAAAATTTAGTTGAGCATAATTTTTTTTTACATGAACACTGTTCAACCAAACAGGGCAACAATATTCAGCAGCAGAAAAAACAAAAGTTAGCGCTGCCGTACGAAGTATTGATGCATCAGGCGTCAATGAGGAACCAGCTAGTTTCAGAAGAATATTGTTTCGGGTTTTAAGCTTCAAACGTAGATCATCTAAATGGGGAATTTAGAAAGGAATCAAGTTTGATTCCCAGGTATCTAGGATTGAAATTATGTTTTAAGGAAGAAGAACCGAAAGTAATACTCAATTTTCTATATTTCTGATAATTATTCAAATGAAAACTCGAAACCTGGTTTTATTTTGATTCGGACACAAACGCCACATTGAAAAATAATTTTTCATTATATCCAAATCTGCGGAAAGGGGACTTTCTATTGTTTGGAAAGTAGAATGATGAAAAGCCAGAGCAATATCATCTGCATAAATAAATTTTTCCGAAGAAGTAGTTGGAATGTCATACAAATATAAATTGAATAGAAGAGGTGCTAAAACTGAACCTTGTGGAAGACCATTATTCAAAGTTTCGAAATGACTACTATTATTATCGACAAAAACTCGGAACCTTCTGTTGGATAACATATTTTCTAATAGTCCAACCATTTTTCCACATTTTAAATGATTATCTTTCCATACTGTATCATATGCATCTGATAAATCCACAAATGCTGTCCCTGTTTTTAAGTTTTTATTGAACCCTGATTCAATAAATGTGGTGAAGCTAGGAACCTGATCACAACAATTCCTATTTTTCCTGAAACCGCCCTGACAATTCTATCTTATTTATTTCTGTTCAATTTTAATGAAAATGAATTAAATATGGGTAGGTAAGCATAGCAGCCAAGAATCGGAACCATAATATGTTCAAAAATGCTACTGCAATACACATAAATATATCCACTCATACGATTTCAAACAATTTCAAGGCCCAGAATGTAATGTTCATTAAAATAAATGCGGGAAAAGTCCCGCCTCACGTCATCGAAGGTGAAATAAGGATTCCGCAAGGACAATTCGGCAGTTGTAGATGTCCACCGGATAATTTATATCATGGAGAGGGGCGTTTGACCCATACTCGTGAACAGAGGCGTAGGGTGTAAAGTGTAAACCTTCCATATGTATCACCTTTAGTTGTAGTAATAGTCATTTATTGCTGATAGCAAATGGCCATCGTCATAAAGTCCTTCAGGTCTATCGTATTTCAATATATCATTTTTACAATTGTAACATTTTATATAACCATATAAAACAATACTTAATTCATTTTTTAGAGTCTGTTTTGAATGTTTTCTTGAAGAAATATTTTCATCTTCGTAGAAATCCATTTATTTTAATTACTTTTCTGATAGTTCGCCTTGAAAATTGCTGAGGTAAATACATCAGATCGTGCTTGTTCGAAATCATAATCTGTTTCGTGCTAGCTAGTCATTACCATACTTCATCCTACTCAACCTAAGACAAAATGAAACAGAAAAGAAAAAAATACAAAATAAATAAATAATGAAAAATCTCGCAAAAAAGTCATAACAGGGACTGGTTTACAATCTTTCTTCCCCAGTGAGTTCAGGGAATTTCCGTCATACTTCTCTCAGTGCACGGTGAAAACTCATTGTGCATAGTATAAACTTCTGAACATGCCACGATGAACATCGTGTCTGTAGACCAGCTTGATTCTTATTTTAGTTCCACTTATTAGATCAGATAGCACTATCTCAGTGTGCGCTGATTCATTGGTTCTAATGAGAAAAAGGTTTCGCGCATACTATCTAAGCGAAATCATGCATCTCGCATATTTTGGTGATTTGGTGGACGCTTTCACTTGAATAGGGGGGAACCAGTACTCAACATTCGATATACCATTATCTATGGTCTCACAATCTTGAGCCACGTTTACCTCACTGATCCTCTGTCGTATTCGGAATTTTTTGCAACCTATATCTCTCGACTAGTGTTGCGTAGTACACGTTTTGAAAACTGAGGTTGTAAGATGCGCCTCACTTTTGTACTCAAGCGGTACAGTGTACCACTTCAAATGAGGCGAGGCGTTTATGACGCGATAGGGAGTCAGGACAAAATTTGTTCTACTACATACTGTGTCACTGTGTCGCTTGAGAATGAGCCGATGCAAAAGGAGGATAACGTCATTAGACGCTAGAGTTGAAGTCGAAGCGATGGGGAAGGCACATATTTAGTATGCGTATTATTTGTTGGAATTGAAAATAGGAGGACGATGCGCGCGTCAGGTGGAAGGTCGCGTTAATATTTTTTCGATTCACATTACACCGAATATGAGGGTACATACTATGTATATAGTTATAAGAATTAATCGAAACTTACCGTGATAATTTATTCTCATTCAAACTAAAAATTTGAAGTACATTATAAACAGTCTGTTCGTCCAAAAACGAACGTTTGGAGAACGCAACATCATTGGAATATTGAACTGGGGTGGTTTTCGGAGCACATTTCGAAAATACAGGTATAGCCCGAATGTCTATAGGCATCTGGGGTTTTATGCCCTTTTTCTTGAGACGTCGAATTTATGATACCTAATTCAGATATAACTCTTCTAAATTCGAAATTTCAACATTTATGAGGGTTGTTTGACTATTATTTCTTCTTCTATGAATGAACAATATTCTGATTGTAGTAAAAACTCCCTGTATATTCAAGACACACTATCAGGATGAAAGCAATTAAATATAGACTCACTGTATTTTTAGTACTTCAGTTCGGCAAAACACATCAGATATCAGATCACTCGGATTGCGCTCCGGTCCTTACATCATTGCATCTCCTCATCTACAACTGGGGTCTTTCTTGGGTCTCGGGAGTTTATCACCTCTTTCAGCTCACCCGCAATCGTAATTCGTAATCCCGTACCGTTCTCCTCGATCACCTTACCGATGCGTAGTCGCTTAGTAGGCCAGTCAATAAAGCCTCTGAATCGCAAGTAATTAGCAACAGCGTGATTTTTTGATATGTTGTTGGGGACGGTAAAACATGAAGGAATAAAATTTTTCTACCTTCTGGGGGGAACGCTAGGGGTTAAAAGGGGTGAAAAAGGTTTTTTGTTCATAACTTCGGGATAAAAATTGTTCATGGGTAGAAATTTTGAAGGATGGTGTAATTAATAATTATCAATCTCGTATAAAAATTTCCCTCTTTTTTGTTTTTATTAATGAAAAAGTACAATTTTTTTAAATAACACTGGTAAAAAAATTCTGACAAGGTGGGAAAGTTAATACAAAGTTGTTTATAATAGGATCATTCAGTTACTGAAGTTTCCACCTTTTTTGACCAGTGGAAAAGCTAAAAGCAGCCACGAGATTGCCTCGGAGCCTATCGAGGCGTTCGGCGCGTGATCAGGGGGGGGGCATGGAGAACCCGAAAATAATATGATACGGAATACTCATACCGCCTTTGTATATGGTCCCAAGATTTGTTATCGCTAGTGATATTGTAAACTTAAATTTTTACGATACCCGATTTTTCCAAAGCATTTGAAATTTTGAATATCGAGTACCAAGGGTGCTTGAACCTGTTACGATGCACGGGTGGGATATTGGATTTGAAAATATTTCGTATATTTTCGGCTATCTCGTAAATACACAGGTAGGTTATTCCAAGAAAAAGATCCAGATGTCCAACCAGATCAATGAGAATTGTCCAAGTTTGTTTACATATTGCCTGTGTAGATCTCGGTTGTTGCAAGCTCAAAATTTTTTTATTGAGGTTTCAAAATTCTGCGCACTTCGTTTGTTCGTTTCCTTGAAGAGGGTGACAGTGGAAGAAGTGCCTGATCAGTCGGTTCTTGTGCATCATTTCGAATAGATTCGTAGTAAGTCGCAGTGAAGATGGCAGACGTGGAAGTGTGTGTTTACTGTGGTGATTTGTTGTCCAGGAAAGCAGTTACCCATGTGAAAAAACAAGGAGTTGAAAGAATTAGGAAGTGCTGTGAAAGAAGAATAGACGGCAAACATGCTTTGTTCCTGGGTCTCGAGAGTTTGAAAGCTCATACAGTTTGTTGGAAAGCGTATACCAACGAAAAGAACGTCAGCGTCGCAGAGAGAGGCACTTCCAGAGAGAGGCCGAATCCAGCACCAATCAACGTTCCACTTGATGCTGTTCCGCAGGTGCCAAGGGTAACTTTTAGTTTCGAAGATCATTGTCTCTTTTGTGGGGAGGGAATATCGGAGGAATTCAAGAAAAGTGAGAAGAAAAAATCGGTGGACAAGCGGATTGTGATATCAAGAGTAACAAGTGAGCATACAAAAAGAAGCATTGAAAAGGCCGTTGAAGATTATCCCATGGATTGGAGTTCGCAGGTAAGATTTGTATAGAAATTGCCATTATGGCTCAGATGATGCATGTTTGAAAAGTTTGGCAATACGGACGCGACTAGTCCCTCGGGATACCTCTGTCCAAGTTTCAAATCTCTAGTGTTATGTTTATATTCTCAAGTCCATAATCAATAACATTCACAGTCGTTCCTGTTGATCCAATGTTACTGTTCCAACGGATTTCTTTTACCAAGGAATCTCAGAAGCAACTTCGAGGTTTCTTCGCTTATGAGCTCGCTCCTTACCCTCTATCTCTTTTCGATGAAAGTGGCATGCGAAAGAAAAAAAAATCTGTTCTTTATGATCTGTTCACTCCAACTGACGACAATGTCACTTCAGGGGATGAACAATATGTTATCGATGGTGGACACTTGCTACATAAAGTTATATGGCGGAGTGGCGACGTGTACGGTGAAATTTGCAGAACATACATCAACTATATTCGGAAACATTATGGCAATCGTGTCACCGTTGTTCTTGACGGGCATCCAGAAGACGTCACAGCCAGGGGTACGAAAACTGCAGAGCGTCTACGTCAAATGAAAACTCTCTCAGTTGATGTGTTTATAGACGAATCCATGCCATCAACAACAAGCCAAAAGAAGTTTCTGTCAAACGACAAGAACAAGGCCAGATTAATAACTTTGTTGATGTCAAAACTGCAACATATTGGATACAATGCTATACAGAGCAACGAAGCAGTTGCAACTGCTCTGAATCTATCTTCAGTCTACGAGAAAGTCGTCATTGTAGGAGAAGATGTCGACTTGCTCGTTGTATTAACTGGCGCGGAAGAAATGAAACGCAATGTCTACTTTATGAAGCCCGGAAAGGGAAAGTCCTCGAAACATGTATATTCCAGTGACAGTCTGAAAGACAAAACTTTAACACCGTACATTCTGACGTGCCACGCGTTTACTGGATGTGATACAACCTCATCTCTTTTCAATCGAGGAAAAAAAGGATTGACGTCCCTTGTTGCCAAACATGAAGACATCCGTCCAGCCCTCGACTGCTTCAAGATTGCCAACGCAGACCCAGTCATCATTGCCGATGCCGGAGAAAAAATCATGGCTAGAATGTACGGAGGGAAATCGCTAAAATGCTTGGACGACCTACGGTACGAAGGATTCGCACGTTCTATAACAAAGAGCAAATTCAACATTGCTGGATTACCACCTACCAAAGCAGCCGCAGCACAACATTCGTATCGCGTTTACCATCAGGTCCAGCAGTGGATGGGTGAGTTGAGATCTAATTGAATCTTAATACCTAAAAAAGTTTTTTTTTTTCATTTTTCTTTGACTGCTTGTTAACAATATCTGTTTTAACGTTATTAATCCTTTATAGGGCGAAATGTACCAGCTACATTATGGGGCTGGAAACGAGATCCTAATGGGCTAAGTCCGATATTGACAACACTGGAGCCTGCGCCAGACGAACTGCTGAAACTGGTATCCTGCAAATGCGAAAAAGAATGCGGGCGATTATGCGGCTGTAGAAAAGCTGGACTAAAATGCTCCGAAATTTGCTACTCTTGTCATGGACGAACGTGTACAAACGCCAGCTTATTGAAATTGATGAAATAGAGGATGATATTGAGATAGAATCAGTTCAAAAAAGCATTTTCAATGCCGAAAATGATGAATTTGGTGAACCGCAAGATGAGATCTTGATTCTGAAGACATCCAGGCAGAACCAGATAAGGAAACAACCCTTGAAGAACCTCAGAATGACGGACCGCTAGATGATTCCAGTTCACCTGGACCACCACGAGGAAAAAAAAGGCGAATATCGAATAGCGAAGAAGTTGGTTAATTATTGATACGTTGTCAAAACTGAAATAAAAGTTGTTTTTTTCATATGTAATAATTTCTTATGATTTTTGTATAATGAATCCAGTGTTTGAATATTTTCATATAGCTTAGTGAAAAAAAAATGCGTACAAAACGCAAATATTCAATACGCTTAATTTGATACTTGAAAGAAAAATGAGTACGTATTTTTGTATATTCACTGAAATATTCCTGGAATCACATTGATCCACTCGATATTTATTCCTTCAAATGATTGAGAATGGCGCAAAGACTGAGTATTCAATCCCGCTCGAGCGAAATTATTACGAAGCATAACATTTTCGGGTTCCCAATGCCATTTTAGTACCTGAGTCTTCATCGCGATCCCCTGATCGCGCGCCGAACGCCTCCATAGGCTCCGAGGCAATCTCGTAGCTGCTTTCAGCTTTTCCACTGGTCAAAAAAGGTGGAAACTTCAGTAACTGAATGATCCTATTATAGACAACTTTGTATTAACTTTCCCACCTTGTCAGAATTTTTTTACCAGTGTTATTTAAAAAATTGTACTTTTTCATTAATAAAAAATTTTGCATCGAACAAAAAAGGTGGAAATTTTTTTACAAGATTGATAATTATTAATTACACCATCCTTCAAAATTTCTACCCACGAACAATTTTATTCCCGAAGTTATGAACAAAAAACCTTTTTCACCCCTTTTAACCCCTAGCAATCCCCCAGAGGGTAGAAAAATTTTATACCTTCATGTTTTACCGTCTCCAACAACATATCAAAAAATTACGCTGTTGCTAATTACTTGCGATTCAGAGGCTTTATTGACTGGCCTATAGTGGGGCATTCGAATTGAGGTGGTACAGTTTCTGGAAGTCAGCCACCCTTACATTTCTGCGCGACACATGTACCCAACACTACTCGACAACGAAATGATAATAGTTTATTCTATAACAAGTTGCAGAATGAGCTCCTATTCCAACACGAATGCAAAATTCGCTCTTTCGTCGCTCGTTTTCGAAAGCATAAGTGTTGTTGTATGCATTCTGCCACGAGTATTAGACGATATTTTCTCTATTTCAGTCAAGTTTTGTGAAATACTCTCGAAATTCAAATGAAAATTTAGATAAGTGACTTTTTTATTGTATCTTGGCAGTTCGTACGACTTACGAAATTTGACAATTTACGAAATTTGAATTTATTCGATTTGAAAATGGATGGGATCGGAGGTCAGTACAGACAACCATATAACGGAAAACGATGCTGTAATGAGTTCATTACAGCACTACTTTTAGTACCTACCATGATGAACTCATTACGGTACTGAAATAGAGAATAGTTTTTTATGATTATGATAATATTTACATTATCAATGCAGAAGGAATTGATATTCTTACACGAGTTCAAAATTCAAAAACGAGCCTCGAAGTGGCGAGTCAATATGTATATGAAATCACTAGTTTTTGTTTCAGTCGAAAAGACCTAGTAGTTCGGATTTTACAACCCCGTGAATATTCAATTCCTCGCGGCATGGACAGCCGCTATGTGACGTCATACTACATTCGCACATCGCACTCCGTAAGTGGAAAGGTCCTTATATTAGACCCGGCTACGTACTGAACCTCGCTAGTCGTTGAATGTAACGTGACGTCACACGGATCCATCGCCAGTCTCGGAAACTCATGTTTATAACTCGATATCTCGGGCACTATTTGACGAATTCAAATAATTTTTGGACACAATATTTTCATTTTCTACGGAGAATAGAAATATGTAGAAATTGGAAACTGTGAACATTCCTCATTGTTGCAATTGGCAATTAGATAAAGCCTTGGTTTCCCCGAAAGCGGTACCGGCAAATTACGTCAGGGAAAGCTGTACCATGCATAATATAACATCAGCAGTGGTTTTAAGGATGCGTTGACGGTCAGCGCAACGTAATATTTCGGCATAGTGGCATTACGTGGACAAACAGTTCGTGAATGATTGCGGTGGTGAAGTTGTGAAGTATTGTGATTTCGATTGTTTTCATATAAGAAAACCGCTTTCGAAAAAACCAAGGCTTTGCACATTTGATTGCTGCAATCAAGAAACCCGATTTTCCCACCGCAACCTGATGTAATTTGCTTCATTATTGCGGTCGCAATTTGTCGGTACCGCTTTGGAGGAAACCGAAGCTTAAGCTATTAGCCTCGCTATTAGCTGACCTTTTCTCAGACTCCTTCATCAGACAAATTCTTAAATTCATGAGAACATTTGTCAATTTGCATACAAATATAAAAATTCATCAGAAACTCGAAAAACGTCTTAAACTCTCGCTTTATCGTCTGTTGATGTATGAAAAACCTGCAAAAGGTTTTGTTTTATGCAAGATTTCACGATGTTTTGCTGATGAAAAACAAAGTTGAGTGCAGAAATTTCAATTTTTTAAATAATCGTGGAAGTAATTTAAGGATTGAAAAAGAGAAACTCACTCAGAGTAATTTTCAAATGATGAAAGGTTTTTCGACATAAAAATTTTTTCATCTTTTCGAAATGAAGGTTCTCATCCATACACTTTTCCCTGCTAACATACAACGATAAAAAAAAGAAGAAAAGAATGGAAATTTTTACTCATTCGTTAATGATTTGCTAAATGCTTTTTTACTTTTTCAGGAAAATTGTATTGAAGTTGCAAAAATGATATTTTGCTGAAGAAATTTTTACTATTAACTGAAGTTACTCTAACTCGAGAACTGGAGTTACGAAGATTCAACCTGAGACATATAAAACAATAAAATATTCTTACTTACCAAGTTACGAATATTTTAGCGTATTGTCTTAACATCTTTTGATATTTCTGTTCAAATTAGTGCTAGAATTGTTTCAGACTCTGGGAGTACCAATTCAAAGAAGATTAAGAAAATTACCTCTAATGGCAAATAACTTGTAAACAACAAACTCTGTCGCAAAGATAGAGTTAGAGAATGATATTCACCGAAAAAGTAACTAAGAATCAAAAAAACATTCTGAGGGAAAATAATGTACCTATTTTGACGTTTTCAAGGTGATTAAAATGTTTGATGTGTTCAAAGTCTAATTTATTTTTACAATGAATATACTAATTCATGTACAGGGTGAGCAAAATTGGTGATACTTGAACTGCAACTTATTGTCATATCATGTAAATTCCTGACACTGTTTCATCTTCTATTTCTTTTCTAAATTGATTTGAAATAAAGCATTCCTCTATCTTTTTTTGTTTCTGTTTGTGCTAGGATGAAGACACTTCATTTCCCAATAGGTTTCACTATAACATAAAGTTGTGTTTTTTTCGTCTTGGAAAAAAATATAGTACGCTACTGGATTGCTATGAAAAAAATGTCAGTATAATGTTTTAATTTTAACATCCTAGCACATGACCAAAGTTGAAATCGCCCAAAATTTCAATTTTGGCCTTTAACTCGAAAACAAGATAAGATGATTGAATGCAGTTATTGGCATTATCAATTTCTCTGAAAAAGACGACCGTTATGTGTCATTCATTTTCATCTATTAGTTCAGGTATCACCAATTTTGCCGACCCTGTACACAGTCCACTCCAATTTTTTTTACATAACTGATTTACTTTCAACACTTTTAAATCTTTAAATTCGTAACTATACTCGGCTCCATTCAGATACTTACTCATCTACCTCGTAAGTAGATCGGTCACTATGATGCTTGCCGAATGTCTATAAAACAGATACCAAGAAAACGATCATTTTGTTGTGCGATACGCTTCGACGATACCATAGATATTCTATATCTTTGTACGATACAGAATCCCACCACTGAACAAGCGGGATGACGCATTAAACGCTTCTCAGCTTCTCATAAATTTTCAATACTTACTTCATTTTTCATTTTATATAAACGATTTGTGAAACCACGACCTCTGGACATCCCATGAAGAAGATTTGACTTATAAACTATGACTTTGTCCACGTTAGGTTTGAGCTGATCGGAAATGAAGCCACCGCATGTTATTCAAAAGGAATTTATGTTCAAGACCCTAAGACCCAGCAGATTTTATGGTTCATTGTACACAATTCAATTAATTAATGCATGAGCATTCGTCTATTTGCCTATTTATCAGTTCTCATCAATCTCACTAAGTAATGCCTTGTTGAAGTTATTCTTCACGTGTACTTTATTCAATTTGTAATCAAGTACTCAAAGGGGTTTTATAGCATCCTGTATTCAATAGGTTTTTGACACACAGATTAGGTAAGCTATTTGTAATCTGCAAATTTTTGTTCCATAGAATGAAGATATCTTCATCCAAGAGTCATGTTTTAGTGAGATACTTCAGTCGTAGCATTCAGTCGTATCCGTTTCATATGTCGCCATCTTCGCGGTTGGTAAAAATAGTCTATTTGTGTTTTATTCAGTTTATTCCTACATGGAACATAAACCGCAGTTTACAATCCATAGCTTCACAGTGCGATAGCGAATGACCTACTAACCAGTGGCGTTATTCATGGGGATCAGAGAGGATACAATCTTTAAATTAAAAAACTCTTTCTACTTGTATTCTAAAATGACGTATTAAAATCATATCGAATAAAATTCAAGGGAATGGAAATTTGCGGATCTGAATATATTTTGCTAGTAAATAGTTGATTATCGAAACCTCGGAAGAAATTGTAGGATTTCTATGAGATACATCCTGAACATTATATCAACTTAATATCCAAGAAATAGACTCATATTTCCAGAACGATTTGTCGAAACCAAACTTTTCTGATTATCCTGGACATCCGAAAAATCCTAAATAAAAAATGTGAAAAGTTCCTAATACTTTCTCGATATAAAATCGGGGTGCTTGGGGCATAAAAAGTGCTCATTCTTCTCCCCGAGTCAGCTGGACAGGACAGCATTCCTTTGATTTAGAATTTATGGCACCCTCGATGGCATCTCATAAATAATTATGGTCATTGAGATAAGAACTAAGAAGTTCAGCTCTATGTCCCGTTGCGTATATGAATGAAGAAAAACTGGAGTGTTCCAGAGGTATTGGTGCAGAAGCAGAAAGAATCCTTCTGATAGTAAAATTTTATTTTGTTAAAAATGGTCGAATAGCCAATTACTAATATCAATAATTTTAAATAATCCCTCATTGAAAACATAGATAGGCAGGTTATGAAAATGTTATGAAATGAAAAATTAAAACTATGAACTGATTCGATTGGATTGGTTGAGTTTCGATTAATGCTCAAACTGAACACTGCCTGAATATTTGTACGGAATTCTCAGCCGATATCATCACTGTAAAATTTTTATTTATAAGTAGGTATGTAAAAAATTATTATTCATTGTCAGCACAAACTTGATGAGACAAAAACATTATTCTCAAAATAAAACCCTCAATTTTATTAGCCGTGCCATCAAGAGAAGAGTTATAATTCTCTCTTAAATAATATAATAATTAGATTTAAATAATTATTTATCAGATTTTTTTCAGAATCAAGTGAAGTTAATCTTAAAATGGGTACATTACTGGTAGACGCTTTTCTCTCAAGGTTTCATCCAGTATGCTATTAATAATTATCATTAATATTGTTTTCCATTGATAGCAAACTGGGTTTTTAATCTTTCAGTATTTTCTGTTTGATACGTTTCTTTTTCATATTCATATAGTCGTGAAAAAATACCTCAGATACTATAGTTAGCAGTTTTCACTAAACAGATACTGGAATCTAATGGTTCTTCTAGTTTTTTTCCATCCTTCAAATCGTAAATCCTTACACCGTTCATCAGCGGATGAGTTCTGGTATTTAAACAGACAATACATAAATATCTAAATTTTTATTCAAAAATTCCCTCTTTTGCTTTTCTTTCAATGTGATACTAGTCTTCTGAGGAATTCATGATAGTTATGAATCACTTCCTCCTCTCATAATTTGTTTTTTTTTGATCAGACTGAATTTTAAGTCTTGTTACCTTTTTTCGACGGGGTTACCCAAATATTTATGCAGATGTTGGCCACACGGTTTATTGTGTTTCTGTCTCAAAATCTTCGGACGATCAGTCCAAAAATTCCAGGCAAAATTTCATAACTTCGATCAAATTTGAATTTGAAATTTTCCCCTTTTGGAAACTACAGTTTCGACTAGCTACACACCAAACGATTCCATTTCACAACTTACACTTGGTTAGAATGAAAATAGTTTATATGTGTCTGATTAAGTTTATTTCTCCACATTTATTCAAATAAACATAGTCTTAATATCTTCCACGCGATGAAGTGGTAAAATTCAGCATATATTTACAGACTGAACATATAAAAGATCAAAGAGAACCATTCACAGAAATCTTATGGTCTTCTTCCATCAATCGATGCACTCTAGTCAGCCATATTCTACGGAATATTTTATACATATAAACAATCTATATTATATTTATAACGAATCCCCATTCGTGTAGAATAGCGTTTGAAGTTTCGCGTTTCCATGAAAAACAACATATATTGATATACATCTTCAACTTTCATAAGTACTTAACATTAAAGAAAACGTGTTACTAATATTTCACCATTTCTAAGAGTGCGACTGGGAGATGCAACTTTCCAATATATATGATTCGAGGCTAAACTGAAATTTTCAACTAGACAATCAAAATATTTTGAAGACAGAATGGTTATTTTATTTTAATATCCTACTTAAAAAAAATTTCGCTGGATTTCGCCGAAACCACCATGACAGTCATAATATCTTCAAATACTTCATCCCTCCACTTCACTCAAATCACACATTTGCAGTTATAAGTTGGATGAGGAATGTTCACATATATCTATCTATCTCTTGAAAATGTATATCCCAGTCTTAAACATTGGATGAAATACCCAAATTAAACTATTTTTAAGAATATAATATCATTCTTTAGGCATTATGTATATTTGTATCTGGCGCCCACGGTGGCCATATACAGATCTGGAATAAAATAATGGAAACATGCGAATCTCAATGTGAAATTCGAATGAGCTCCGAGTCTAGTAGAACAGTCTAATAATCGAAACCTCATTGCAATTCGATAACAAATAAGGGACTGGACTATTGGAATGGCAAATCTCGGGGATCTCTGGCTCGAGTTGTAAGTACCGTCAGAGTGTCCGAGTTGTGACCGGTCGTTCGGCTCGATTCGAAGCATTCGGAGATTCGGGCCCAGTCGGTGTCCCGACTCTCGAAGCAGGCCAGCCGGTTATGGCCGAGTATATCGTATCTCCCCTGCCGAGAATTGCCATTGAAACAGTCCAGTCCCTTATGGTGCCCACAGACTTCGTGCATTTTCATTCGTTCGAATCTCCGCGATTCGAAGGTAATACGGTTCACAAAAAGGGCGACTATGAACTGCGTGAAAATTATAGACCAATATCCATCTTGCCGGCTATTTCAAAGGTTTTCGAATATCTTATAAGAGTAAGACTGTGCACTTTCTTGGAGCGGAGATCATTGCTTGGGAATCATCAGCATGGCTTTAGAAAAGGAAAGTCTACCACAACAGCCCTGGTTCAGGTGGTGGAGTTCATTATGGGGGCATTGGATGAAGGAGAGGAGATTATATTAACATGCATGGACCTTACTAAGGCGTTTGATTGCATCCATCATGGCAAGCTCCTAGCAAAGCTGGATTATATTGGCGTCAGAGGCACTGCTTGAAACTTGTTCAAATCTTATTTGCAAGATCGTAGCCTAATCGTTGAATTCCAAGGGAAAATATCTTCTAGGAGGAAGATGCCCCTTGGTGTGCCCCAGGGATCTGTACTGGGACCAATTTTATTTGCAATTTATGTGGACGACTTGGTGTACAACGTAGTTGCGGATGACGATGTCTTATTCGCGGACGACGCGACATTTCTAAATAGAGCGAAGTGCGGGGTGCCTCTCCGGGACAAGTCCAGGATCTCGATAGATGGCGCCGTTGAATGGTTTGAAAACAATAACCTGAAAGTGAACACCGACAAAACGCAAGAGCTGATTATAACCACCAAAGGCAATAATAAAGACAGTATCACCCTGCTGGGCATATCGTTAAGCGGAAATTTGTCATGGGGGCAACACATAGATATTTTATGTAAAACTCTCTCCACTGCGTTGTTCGCGATAAGACAAATAAAAATACTTACTCTCTGAAAAAGAAGCACTCGTTGTGTACTATTCGTATTTTCATAGGAGAATGACGTATGGCATTATCCTGTGGGGCGCATCTTCGGAGGCACATAGGATCTTTCTGAAACAAAAGAAAGCCATACGTTTGGTGGCTGGAGTGGACCGTATGACCAGCTGTAGACAACTTTTTAAAAAATATGGAGTACTTACCGTTCCATGCTGTTATATTCTTGAGTGCCTTCTATATGTTCATAAGAAAAGGGATCATTTTCAAACACACCGGAATGTTCACTCCCATCAGACGCGTTTTGGGGATAGATTAGTGATTCCGCTGCACCGACTGAAGAGAACACAGAACATGCACATCTACAACGCCTTGAAAATGTTCAATGAACTCCCAGAAAACCTTACATCACTTCGCTACCTAGCATTTAAGAGAGAAATAAAAAATATACTTAGGATAAATGCCTTCTATTCTATGAATGAATTTATGTGCCACAAATTCTAGTCATCTCATATATTTAATAATTTATTCATTTTATTTGTATTGAGTTAGTATATTTGTGTGTATAAATGTGTACTTGTTTGTGACTTACCTGTAAATTTTGAGGAATAAATGGTGAATATATGAATATGTGAAATATAATATGTGAATAGTTGTGGCAAAATTATCAAAAACCGAGGTGTGTGGCGAAAACCGTCATCGGTAATACCCGTCGGCGCTTGATATTTGGAACGACGATTCGAACGGATGAAAATGCACGAAGTCTGTAGGCCCCATTATTTGTTATCGAATAACAATGAGGTTTCGATCATTCCACTGTTCTACTAGTCTCGGAGCTCATTCGAATTTAACATTGAGATTCGCATGTTTTCATTATTTCATTCTAGATCTGTAGAACAAAATGTAATCGCCTATGCTCTGTTTTACTTGAAAAAGTGGTGTTTTTGTTTATTCGACGATATAAAGAATAATTGAGATTATTTATATATTTCAATAATTAGGGATCTTGAAGGACATCTATTAAAACACCTTGAAATTTATGAATAGGACATCTATTAATAAAATGTTTTATTGTCTCCTCAACTTCCCCACATTCATAACTAGGGCTCTCAACGGAATTCCATCTGAAGAGCATAAGGTTGCATCATCCATGGCCTGTTCTAATTCGATATAGAACTGACCATTTTCTCCTGGGAAGGTCAATACTAAGAATTCTGAAGGAAGGATCAGTAATGAGGGCTTTGTTAAAAAAATTGCATGCATTCCATTCAGATTGCCAAATTTCCTTGTTTCTTCATATAGATTAAAACATTTGACCAAAATGGTTTAGGCGACTTCAATCTGAGAGTATGGGAGATGATTTGAAAAGGAATTGAATAAGTTCCAGAAATTCAAAGTTATTGTCTTTCTGCGAAAATGGGGAGGGACAATATTTGAGAGGACTGGTAACTAAGGAGTAGGTGAAGATCTGATAGCACCAGTGATAATTCTGATATAAAAATTTAGTTGGGCATAATTTTTTTTTACATTAACACTGTTTAACCAAACAGAGCAAAAATATTCAGCAGATTTGTCTGATTACAACATGTTTCAACTTGAACATGTGGTTCATTAAAAATTTATCGTTGTGGCGATGGCACTTCGAAAGAAAGGCAACCTAAAGATTTACATGAATACCTATGCAGTACCTTCTTTTTAAGAATTGTGAGAAGTAACGATCTTGAAAGCCCTCCATATGCCCCTAGGGTTTTCCAGAGGATAGTTAGATTTGAATTAAGTTAAGTGTATCCTCTATCTCAAATTAGTTATTTATTCCAGGAGTATAATAAATTGGAAAATTACTCTAAAAAAAGCTATAAATGAAAAATAGCTTAATCCTATAGAAAATATGTTTTAAATTTCCCTCTTACAATGCTATGACGAAGATCATTTGACGAAGTTGAAGCAGGAAATTGGGAAGATAATTTTGAATACGATAGAGCGGTGTGATTATGCTCCACTTCAGGTACTTTGATAGTATTCATGATGTTATTTCTTCGTTTTTCCCTAAAATGACTCCTCTGTTCCATTTCAACATTTAGCTTATGACTGCTGTTGTAAGAAATACGAGAAAACTTGAGCAAATTTTTGTTTTTGTGTTCGAGTTCGCCAATGTCGTCAAAATGCGTTTTTGGCAATTTTATGAAGGGGTATATTTTTCCCTGTATTCGAGGTCGGGTTGCTAGTAGAGGTGGATATAACAACAAATTATAGGAAAATAAAATCTATTATGCCTTATATTTTCAAAATACATAACACCCTTTGAGTCAATTAATACATCTTTATATGAAGTTGGGACACCAATTTTTTCCTGGAAGGTTTTCTGTGAATTGGAGCAGTCTCTTACCGCTTTTATCCAAGAAACATTCAACACACAAGTCTGAACTGGTCATCCAGCATCCATATTCTGCTGTAACCAGTAGGACATCAACAGCAGCCTTTTCTTCGGCTTTTATGAGTGCCGTAATTCCTCCGCGATTTTCCCATGAGTATTTTGAGTTCTTCTCATGGGAACTTTAACTTCGAAAGTTGCCAGTATTGAAACGTTTCTATTTCGAATTTATTGATTACTCGGTTTAGTGTTTCTTCCTTAAATAATTACGATATTGACGACCCACAATTAGGCTGAAAAAAACGAGTGAAACAAATTTAGTTGTGTGGCAAACTCCCCCGTCAAAATGCAGTTTTTTACGTGATTCTAAATAAATTTAAAGTAAGCTGCTTGATATACTTTGATGTGCCGCTTCACATATTTTCTGCACAATTCTTAGCATTTCGCATTTATAAACACGTTAAAAACTTAGCCGGTCGCAAACTCGACTGCAATTGTCGCAACAGGGTGGAATGTAATATGGTTAAAGGTTCCGATTTGTGCTGATAATAAAATAAAATGAAACTTGAAATATTAAGCAATTGGCAGGGTCATCATCCGTTGGCAAAGTCACACCGCTGTTCAGTAACGATCCCATCTTGATTTTCAAGAAAGAATAGCTCCTGTATTTTATGGTACACCATTACAGTAACACATGTATCAGTCTCCTCAATTTAGTTTTTTCTGTTTTCTTATTGTAAAAAAACTATTATTTTTCGATTTCAAGTTTCAATATGAATAAATTTTAAATGTTATGTTTTTAGTATTGAATTTTTAAATTGGAGTGATTATTGTTAATACCACGCATGTTACGTTAAGCATAGTTTCCATAATATGCCGATAAACCGATGCCATTAATCCATGCGCCAGTAAAGAAAGAAGTTTTCGTATTTCTGGCGCCAGTTCTTGTTTTGATGGCGTTGTTTGCTGCGATTCCAACGAAAAATGGCGAAATTAATTAAAATAAACACATCAAATAAATTGTCTTCAGATGACATCACAGTTATATATCCCTGCTTATGGAATTATGAAATACATTCTTATTGAGATAGGAATCAACGGGTTCCAGCCCTTAATAAATAGTAAATATTATATCAGGAACAGTGGAATAATTCGATGTGAATACAGCCAAATCCAAAATATTGAGAGAGTCTTCCGGGCTTATTGGCCTTGGTCGATCAATGTCAATGTCAGTATATCTGGCTGTGAAAGCCTTTAACTTATTTAAATCCAAAATAAGTACATAGCATCTGAAATTCATACACTCACAAAGTTTTGAAGGTACCTACTGAAAAGCCACTGAAGCCAGTAAACACTGAATCAGTCAAAACCACCACTATCATCAGCAGTAATGACGGCAGGAAACTGGCATGTGGCATGCTATTGTGTCGAAAATCATTGCATATGGAAACTTGATCACATAGATCAATCCAGAAATCCTGATAGAAATGATAGGTGCTTATAAGTACTGAAGTTTTTATACAGGGTGTTAGTGTAAAACTAAGTGCGACAAACTTCAGGACGTGATTCTATATGAAAAATAATGATATTATGTTATATAACTTTTGTCCGCAATTGCTTCGTTTTCCGAGATACGGTGTGATAAAGTTTTACTTAGAAACTAACTATTAAAATATTGCTCTGAAAACGGTCTAGATATGCCAATGAAACTTGGGGGGTTTCAAGCACCAGTTATGACGCATTTTCTGACTTGCATTAAAATAGTGGTAAGCCACTGAGATTTTTCATACTAACAATTATTTTTTAATACTTTGTTTGATTCGTGACAGAAAATCTCTCCTGCTTTTTTTCGAATGGGGCGCGGTTTTCATGCAAAAAAATAAAACATTTTTTACGGGTAAATAATGTATTAAAGAAATGAAAAATACACTCTTAGGCTTTTTAATATTTTTTTCATAAAAACAAAAAAAAAAAGGCAGGAGAGACTTTTTGTCACGGATTAAATGAAAAATTCAAAAATGATACGTTTGAAACATGTCACTAGTGTACCATTTTTTCTAAAAAAAATTGAAAGCATTACCCGTATACTAGCCAATGATGAACATGACATTGTTAATTGCGAGTCAGAAAATGCGTAATAACAACCCTTTGAAACAAACGAAACCTCATTCGGTATCAGAGCTTTTTTTTAATAAAACTTCAACATCTCGTATTTCACAAAACGAAGCATTTGCGGACAAAAGTTATATAACCTCCTGAATTTTGTCGCACTTATTCACTTACTTATTGAAACTCAAAATCTTGCCTCATCAGATTTTATGAATCTGTAGCAGATGGTTGATATTTTAAATTTCAAAGATCATTATTCTTCTATGATCTAAATCTCACGTTAAGATTGGTATTAGACCTGAACAAAACCTATTTTTTAAACATTCGTTTTTTCACCTTGACAACGACGAAAAGTTAATTGATTAAACCTTAATTTTGAAATATATTTTTCCAAATTAAGAAGCAAAAAACTTTCAAAACAATATATACATATACAGGGTGTTTCCTTAACATGCGGCAAAAATTCAGGGGGCTGTTCCTTGGACTATTCTAAGAATATTTTGTCCTTTGATGATTTTTGAAAAACCTCTTTGTTTCGAAGATACAGGGCAAACAAAATTTTAGATAATAACATTTTATTATGAAAAATTACATGAAAATTTAACTTAACCTACAAAAACTGTTGAAAATGACCACCTCCAGCCAGCATACAAGCATCCAATCTTCTCCTCATTGACTGCCGAACCCTTTCAAAAACACCAGGATCATTTCTTATTAAGTTACACCCAGCAATGATCCGATTTCGTTTAATCTGTATTCCTTTACCATCTGAACTTATCAATTTTAAGTCAAAAAACTGGCCGTTTTTTATAGTTGTCAAACACATTTAAAAATAAATTGTACCTACTTAGTAAACACAGTGCGGTACGCATTTTTATTTATACTATTATCAATTTTAAAAATATGAAAAATGTTGTTCGCCCTGTATCTTCGAAACAAAGAGGTTTTTCCAAAAACATCAAAGGACAAAATATTCTTAGAATAGTCCAAGTAACAGCTCCCTGAATTTTTGCCGCATGTTTAGGAAACACCCTGTATATTAGACTGATTGAAAAAATCTCCTTTTTTGATATTCACGAAACCCTACCCTCCCCCCATCTTATTATCTTCAGGGTATCGAAAGAAGACCTCGGAAAATATCAGTTTTAAATATTAATATTAAGAGCTCGCTCATCGATTATTTTTTTTTTCCTCACTAATAGCAGGAAAATAATTTTTTTTTCAATAAAAAATTTTTTGGTACAAACCAATAGACGGATTTCATTGTGTGATACATTTTCGCGTAGGCAATTAGATACTCTACAAAAATGTCTCGTACGATCGAAAGTTATTCGATTCGATGCAAATACTGGGGTATTTGTGAAGAAATAAATGATTCAAAAAAATCGACTTTGTTTGTTTTCACGAAACCTGCCTTGTAATTATCTTTAGGGTATCGAAGAAAGGAGTCTGTGAAAATATTAGCTTTAAATATTATTATTTAGAAAGGTCGCTCATTGATGATTTCTTTTTTCGCTGCTAATAGTAGAGAAAAAATATCTTTTTTCAATAAAAAGTTTTTTACGAACCAATTATCGAATTCCACTTTGTGATACATTTTCGTAAAAATTTTCGAAAAACAAAAGTTATGTGCCAATCTTGATCCCAATTTTTGACCCAAGATTTGGAACAGTCTGTGAAGAGTTTTTCAAAATTCTAGAAATTTACAATATTTCCACAGTCCTCAACTTCAATGTGAAAAAGGTGTGCTCAAGATATTTAGAATAGAAATATCAAACGTAATACCGAATACTGATATCTCCCTTTTTTCTTCAGTTTTTTCTCGATAATTTGAAAAGTATTTCTGAGAATGCAACGATTTGAATACGAATGTATTCAGAATTGAATACTCTATCAAAATTTGAAACAAAAAACCGAAAAAAAAATTTGGAATTTTTTTTTCATTCCCTGTATAACTGAATGTGGTCAGGCTTCAGGAATATTTTAGCTTGGTAGATAATGTCGAACAATATCATAATCCCAATTTTCAGATTTCAAATAGGTCCAGTTCTCTAGAAACTAGAACTTCGTACACATATGTATACCTAATAATATTTTTCGGTGCTCCAAGCAAAACTGAAATCTCTGTCACCTCTGGCCCTTCATATAAACAGCCCTGTATGTTTTTTGCAATATATGCCCCCTTCCAAGTACAAAGTCTACATTTATTGTTTCCGTATATAAATTATCTTGATTTACGCTGCACTTTGTTGTTCCTGCAATACCAACCCTTTCCCTTGGACAAATGCTTGAAGTTACTTTTCAAAAATCCGAATTTTGTTATAACCATTGTTTTAAAAAAATTACAAATAATAAACATGATACTTGAATCAGTGTCACCAAATCTGGACGAAAAATAACTTGAACGCTAACAACCAATGTTTCAATAGTAATTATGCCAAAAGTTACCACCAGGTCTAATTTCAGAAATATGCACAACGCCTATTCACAACGATATGCGATATGAATTTTATTCTGACAAAATGGAATGTACTTCCTTTCAGTTTATTTCCTCATGATCAGATGCCCCAATTTTCGAAGCGGTCAGTCTAAGATGATTCATTCTACATTTTACGTTCAATTTTTACATTGTGACGCAAGCAAAGTTGAAATATTCAAGTAGGTACACCTGAATAACCAGCGTCAGAATTGGAAATTTATGAATTCATAACTGTCATACCATTTCATGAAGGCTTATAATTAAATTTCAGAATCTATCCATAAGTGATGATGAATGCTGGATGAAATTTCGGGAAAATTTTTTCAAAGGTTCAGTGTTGAAATAACAGAAGATGGGTATTTATTTACCTTCTTCCCCGTCTCAACAAGTTTACATTTTTCATTTGCGATATTATAAACTGCCTGAAATATTCCACAGAGTTAATAAATTGTGTTCCTTTGAGTATTTATCTAACAGTTAGATGAATATTCAATGGTTCCAAAATAACGAGAAACTTTTGTCCGAGAAATTGAATATTTTAGTTCCTCCTATTCTCTGCAGCGAGTTATGTCGTTTATCCATATATTTTTTTGTCTTCCGAGATGGGGGACTCTACTCTTAAACTCGAGTGCATCATTTGTGGGGTTTACTGCAGCTATAACAATTGTTGAAGAATCTGTTGCATTTGATCCCCCATAGGAAAAATCTAATCTTCCGGGCTCACCCCAAAACTCCCACGCCAATGTTTCTAGCCGTCGCGGCAACCATTGCAGCGGGACTTGCGCAAACATCCTCAAAGCTGGAGGGATAAGAAAATCAGTCCAAGTCCGAATAACAACGTCTGACAGCGCAGACTGAAAATTCAATATATTTCACTCATAAAATTACAGAGGCAAATCAGGGGAAAACCGATACGATCAATTAGATCGAAAGTCTAAAAATGCGAAAAAGAATCTGACGAGGTTTCGTGGATGTTCCCCGAGGAGAATGTGCCGTTTTTGGCTCGTGACCGAATGTATTCAAATCAAGCTCAGATGATACTATGACGTGATTTTCGTATCTGAATCGAGGTGTGCCATGTGTCTGTGAATTGTTCATTGTTCGGTGAGACTGGGATATGGCTACCCCATCGGACAGTCCTGTGGAGGAGGTGGTTTTTGAAATAGAGCCGTCCAGAGTACCTAAGCCTGTGCCTGTAGCTTTAGAGGATCTTTGTAGACTCACTAAGTTCACGAGACAAGAAATTCGTATTATGTACAGAGGTTTCAAAACGGTTAGTATTCGTCAACATCACTTATGTATTGAAAAATCATGATCCTCCGATATGTTCCTTTTCACGATTCCATCTGCCTGCTGATTGTGAACAAGGGTTCCCACAAAAGCTCTACTTCTTTGAGCGAAATCAAGTGAAATGTCAAGCAACGCATTTTCTTTGAACCCCAGCTTCTTTTTTCAAATATTGAATGAAAAACATTTTTATTCGCAATTTCACACAATCAATCAACCACATACCATGATTAATTTTATTTCATTTATTCATTTTATTTATCTGAATATAATTCGACTGAAGTTTTTCTTCGTCAAAATATACTTCGATTTCTTTCAAATTTAGTTCAAACTTCCTACTCAAATACGAAAAATTAAATAACAGAGCTGAATAGTTTAGTTTAAAGCTTTCAAAATGAATAGGGCTATGAAACTATACTTTCATTGACAGTTAGGAAAACCATTATATTTGAGGTTTGATATCTGCAGAAGGCCATTCCAACACTCATGCTTTCGAAAACTCGCACCTTCGTCGCTCGTTTTCGAATCCTTGTTGGAATAGGAGCCCATTCTGCAACTTGTTTTAGAATATACTATTTCGAGATTTTTTGTTTCAAGGAATCAAATTTTCAATCGATTCAAAAAAATCTTTTCGTTCGGTGTGTAAAAATTTACTGAAATTCAAATTTTTTTGTAATTTCAGATCATGAAAGTTCGGGAATTAAAAATTTGATTTCGAGGGCACCGACAAATCGAATCTATAAAAATGTCTGAGAGAATATGAGTCCCATATTAATTGGATTCGGCCTATAATCTCTACTCACTTTATTATACTCGTTAGTAGACAAAATCGCATTATCTGCTTTATATATTTTTATTTCACCGACATATGACTAAGACATGCGGGTTTATATACAGGGTGTCGAGTGCCTATTAGATATTTCTGGAGAACTGATGGCCGACCTATTTGAAATCTGAAAACTGAGATTATAATATTGTTCAACATTCTCTGCTGAGCTTTAATATCCTTGGAGTCTGAGCGCTTTGAGGTATGAGAATAAATTTACTAAAAAATTTTTTTGCAATATATTCATTTCTGATATGGTCTAGTATTCAATTCTAAATGTCTTAGTATTCGAATCCTTGAATTCGTCGCAAAAGTTATGAAGATATCGAAAAAAAATAAAAAGGGAGATATGTGTATTCCGTATAACGTTCGTTATTCCTATTCTCAACATCTTGAGTATAAACCGTTTCCACCTCGGTTTCCACATTTTCGAAGAAGAAGAATGTAGGAATATATAGCATAACAAAAATTAGCCCAAATTCTGATCCCAATTTCTGATACAATATTTGAAACACCCAATCGATTCATCCAAAATTTAGGACAAAATTCCTACATATTCTCTTTTTTCGAATATATTGAGATTAGGAATGAACGAATACCAATACACATATCTCCCTTTTTTTCAATTAGAAAGTAGGTATTGCAAATTAATGGGTTTCATTTCATTGGAGGCCATACTAATTCATAATTAAAAAAACATAAACTGAATCGAGCACATTTTTCTCTCATAATAAGAAACATTGGTAAATGAGAAACTGCAGAAAGAAAATGTATTAGACAATTAAATGAAAATGGCATGAATAATTTACCAACCCCGATACCAACATAAATCATGATCGACGAATAACATAACAGGAAAAACAATATGAAAATGTCATAATAATCACAAACTTAAGTGTACTTCACCCTCAAAAGAAATCCACAGAAAAAACAATGATAGATATATCCAGAAAATTACATAATCTATCTCAGATCGACCCCTGTTGCAAAGCTTCATTAATTCTGTTCATATTCATAGGGAGTTCTTCATATTTTGATCGAGCAGTACCTAGTGTAGTGTATTTATCTCGGTATTAATGGTAAATACGGACACTTGTATAATTTGTGTTTTTTTGAGAGAGAGCAAATTATTACAATACAATATACAAACAATACTGCATTTCTATAAATGTTCAGGCAGATAACAGGATACCATACACCATACAATTCAGCACCGTATCTTGTGATGTGATTGCACTATTTATGAAGTTATATTCGATATTAAAGGATTTTTTGATAAAAAACCATTGAATGATAACATTCAGGGTTCACCAGAGTTCCCGAAACCTAATTATCATGTTAAGAATATCTCGATTAATCCGTCGAAAGGAAAACAGATAGTCCTCCCCAGACATCCAAAATCGAAACATAAAAATAGAAATAAGCGACAGAAGAAAAATGAACGACACTAAAAATTCATATCAAAATTAGAGAAGCTACACTACAGAAGTCACCAAGCAGAGAATCGTCTGAAATTTCGAAGACGTCAGAAATGTAACAAAATAAAATTCGAGATTTGGAAAATGCAGAAACTTATGAGGATGCAAAATACAAAAACATCTGGATCCAATCTTAAAATATGCTAAGAATTAATTGAGAAGTCATTGAAGATACCCACGGAGTAGTGGGAGCATCAAGAAAGAAAGTTATCTCGAACTGTTCAGTCACTAGAGCCCTCGCTAAATGTGTATCCGAATTTTTGGTAGAATTTTTCTATCCCCAAAAAGAATTTTTTTTTGGGGAATGTAAGTTTCAATGCTGACAAACCAACCATTACATCAAGAAAAAATGTAAAGATGATAATGATATTAGGAAATTAATTTTTAACATTTTTGAATTGCATATGTAAAATGCTTTAACATGTAATTCCAGTAGATAAGTCAAAGAAACGACGTGAAAAAAGCTATGTCCTGCTGGTAACTTTTTTTTTATAATGAGGATGTTTTTTTGGATTCATTATTCAAGCCTTCTTAACGGGAGTCCTGTCGCCAAATTTTCGACTCCTTCAAAGATGGTCTATGTAATCAATAATTTCAACATTTGCCGGGGAACATTTCCGAGAAAGAATTCAAGTAGCTTGCGACGAGATTAGGAATAATCCGGAAAAGATTGAAATTTAGGAAACACATTAATTATATCCGAGCTCGATTATGTATTTATATGGAGCGAGGAAATTTCGAGCGTCTTTTGTGAATCTTTCAATCTAGTTTTTTTGTTTCCTTTTTATCAATAAAAAATTAATTCAATGGCTTTAGATGCTTTGAAGACATGAAACAACAATCAGTTCAAATTTAAATATTTTCGATATGTCTTACGTATTTACCGAATAGCTAGAAGCGAGGCTGAAAGTGGTATTGGAATTCACTTCATCTTTTCCATATGAGTATGAACTTCATGAAAAAAACTAAGTGAAAAACTTCCAAATTTTTCAAAAATTTCTCATTTATTTTTTTTATCCAGTCAATACTCAGTAAGTATGTACTATTGTTTCAGTCTTTCAGGTATTCATACCAGAATATGAAATGCGAAATCTTCTTTGAATATCATTTAGTGCTGCCATTGATTGTAAATCTTATTTCAATACTAAATTATGCTGCTGAGAACCTGAGGATTCATATAATACATACATATAATTTTTTTTATCCATATAGATATGCAACAAGACATAATAACTATATTGATGGATATTCAGTCTAGTTTGAAGTTCCATAGAGGTAGCCCCTCGGGTAGCCTCTATGTTCGAAATTTTATGGATTTTGATGATTCGTTTGTAGAATAGATCATTCTGAACATATGACCTAGAACTAGACTTCACTCTGTATAATTGAAACGAATGATTGCATGGCACATTGTTCCGTTACCATCTTCTACTCCCGTAAAAGAAATTTAAAAAATCACTAATGATCAAACTTAAAAACGTAAATGAATGATAATTTTCAACTTTTTTCAACAACTCCTAGAATTTCTAAGACGCCCGTTTTCATAACTAAATAAATACAATAGTTAATATAATTTTCCTAAAACCCGACATATATTCTCTCAAATATTTCTGGAAACCGACATCTGATGAATGGAAAAAATAGTTGCCAAAACACTATCAATAACAAAGAATCATTAAATCCGAATGTGTTTGGGTATACTGTTACCCAATCGAATTAATTTCTGCCACGAAGCTTTTGAAATTACGAACATTGTGACCGGGATTGAATTATTTTTGGATATAAGTCGATATGTGCCGCGAGGTATTTCACGGATAGAAGAGGCAATGTGGAATGGAAATAATAGAGAGTCATAAAGATGCAATATTTGAGCATGAAATGTATTATTCCTCCCCTTTCTGCTACACTGTTGCTAGTATATTTCCAGCTATTTAAATTATAGCGATGTCAAAAAAAAAAAAAATTAAACCGTGTTACACAAATCATGAGCCGTATCTGATAAAAGTTTTTGGCCCTGCTACAAGTTTACATTTTCGCCTTGAAATTAATAATGTAAGACTTACAATTTTTTTCATTGATCGAGTGAGTCTAAGAAAATGGTTGTTTCAGAAATAAATTAAATCAGTATAGAGTATAGGTAGAAAAGGTACGCACTCATCAGACACAATAAAGTATGTATAGATTCACTGAATAAAAATTGTGAAACTACTTATAAAAATAAAAAAACACCTTATAGAAAACCATCTGAAATATAGTCTCATCTCATCTGAAAATGTATCTGTTGATGAGCCGATTGCGAATTTTTTGCACTGAGACATTCTATGTCTATCGTTCTTTTTGCATTTTTTATAGCTGATCCTTAACAACTTCAATAAAAGTCACCTAAACTGTTAACCTCGTTAAAAGTTCATTCGTACAAGATGAATAATAATAACCTCAAATAAATTTCTCATTTCTATATTGGACTTGTCTTTTCTTAATGCTAATTCAATCCTATGCTTTTTTGCAACGAAGTCCATATTTATCTCTGACAGGTGGAAAATGACGAGATAAATTATTCTGTGAAAGTAAATTTCGTCAGCGGTCACTTACTAGTCTCGTCGATAACTCCATGTCAAAGATTAGAACTCCATGTCATTTCAACGACACCCTAGAAATGAGGTCGGAGGTCGGTCTTGTTGAAATTCCAATCATGAAATAGAAGCTTTTCGAATACTCGGTGTTCGGTATTATATGAACCATAGAATAAAGAATATAAAGGAAGGGACATATCGTCGAATTATTTTCGAAAGCCGGCGTCTCCACTGATTTGATATCAAAATTCATTTCTCGTTTGAAAATACCTGTAACATACCTTTAATACTAGAAAAATACAGACATTTTCGCTTGACTGTTTCGTAGGCTGTTCATACAATGACAACAATATCATTAATTAATGGTTGAAAAATTATTGAATACATCAGGATATATTAAAATATATCTAAATGAATAAATTATAAAGAATCTGTCATTGTTGTTTTATTTCGATGTGTAGTATATTTATATTAAATCGTATATTTGAATATAAGAATATTTATTTATTTCGTGACAATCTCTAAACATTAATCTTGACAACTACAATATTCATAGAACACTATTCACATAGCAATCTCAAATTCCAACACACCCCTCTAAGAGTGCGAATGAATAGTCATTCAAAAATATAATAACATAGAAACAAAATTTTATATCCATCTAAAAACATTTGTTCATTAAACAAGCAACCTTTTCAAATATTAGGCCTTTTTTTTCTTTAAGCTTTGGAATGGATTCAATTTCTTCTTTCGATCCCATAGCTTCGACGTCGGTACGAAATGTTACTTCTTCAGAATTTCCAAATCGTACACTACTGGGCCCATAACCTGTTATTTTATTTCGATGTGTAGTTTGTTTAATTTCCTGAAAAATCGGAATTAAAAAAAGAGAGCCCAGCGTTTTTTCTTCTCACGAATGGATGGAAAAATTTGTGTTACATAATATGCACAAATATTTCCATGAAACTTCTGCTAATTTTCCGGAAAATTACAAAAATAAAAAAAAGTCAGCCTAGTATCTCCCTGAGCACTTCCGTCAATTGCGTCCAATCTTGATCCGATTGAGCAAGCAGGAATCAGTATTACAAGCCACAACAGGCGTTGAATCTGGACTCCCACAGATTGAACTCAGACATAGAGGGTGTCCAAAGTTCGAGTGCCTATAAGACGCTTCTGGAAAACTCGTCCCATGTGATATCTGAAATTTGGGATAATGGTATTGTTCGATTTTATACAGGATGTATCTGAAGAATACCGAAAAAATATAAGGGGTTATTCCGTGATCAAAATTAAGGAGGGTATTTGGTATAAAATTTTTTGAAAACACCCCCCCCAAAAAAGTTTCCACACGAGCTTCCGCCCCCCCGGAAATTTTTTTAAAATTTTTTTCGTGTATTTAGCTGAAGACTCAGTTAATATTACTTGTCAATGAAACTGCACCTTTTAGAATTTTTCTCGGAATTTTTTCCGAATTTCATCCGGAAAAAAGTTGTGAGAAAAAGAGTCTTAGGGGTTTACTATTTCAACCACTTCTCAGCATACTTCAAGGGTGAAAAAATTCCATATTCGTAGTTTTATCGACAAAAATTATTTACCAAGTTTCGGGTCTTTAGCTAAATGTACCGGGATAATAAATGAGGGGAAAAATTTTTTTGGAAATCTTTCGAGGAGTGTAATTTCTACAAGAGGAGGTTTTTCAAAAAATTTCATCACAAACACAACTTAATTTTCAACAAAGATTCATGCCCTAAATTTTTTCGGTGTTAATCAGATACATCACCCTGTACACTGAGCTTAAATATCCTTGAAGCCTGAGCTCTTTTCGCAGGTCATGAAATAGATTTCTAAAAACAATTTTTTTCAATTATTTAGGTTTTCAAGTATTCAATTCTGAAGATCTTGTAATTCGCAGATGTTTTCAAGAAGAAAAACTAAAAAAAAAGGATATGCGTAGAGTAGGTAGCCCGCAATTCGTTCATTTTTCCAATTCTGAATATTTTCAACATGAGCCGTTTCCACATTTTAGAAAAAAAAAGAATGTACGAATATTGTGCATTGCCTAAAGTAAGGAGGGCGTTCCAGATTTTGTGTTAAAAATTGTGATGAGAATTTGTCCATAACTTTTGTTTTTCGAATTAGAACCCTTTTCTATGATCAAGTTGGATTCTGCTAAGAGAAGTAATGTTTCTGTTTCTGATATACAGGGTGCGGCACGGAGGATGGATTGTTTTAAAAAAATAATAAAAGCGTTAATTTTTACTCAAAAACACATTTATTGACGGAATCAGATTCTCAAGGAAATAGCATTTGAGACAGTCAAGTGTGGAAAATCACATCAGGCATGTGGTGGCCGAAATCGGTGATGCAGTGCTGGAGGCGCTCTTGGAAGTTCGCGTAGACACTCTCCAACATCGCTCTCTCAACTTGGGCAACTTCCACGCGAATAGCCCTTTTCAATTCGTCCAGAGTTCGGGGCTTGGTCTCGTATACTCTAGCCTTGAGGTGTCCCCATAACGAATTGAAAAGGGCTATTCGCGTGGAAGTTGCCCAAGTTGAGAGAGCGATGTTGGAGAGTGTCTACGCGAACTTCCAAGAGCGCCTCCAGCACTGCATCACCGATTTCGGCCACCACATGCCTGATGTGATTCTCCACACTTGACTGTCTCAAATGCTATTTCCTTGAGAATCTGATTCCGTCAATAAATGTGTTTTTGAGTAAAAATTAACGCTTTTATTATTTTTTTAAAACCATCCATCCTCCGTGCCGCACCCTGTATTTATGCTCCTTAATTCAATAATTAATTATTTAGGATTTTCTTAATTTATGTAGTGCCTAGAATCAAATTAATGAACACTCAAATCTGTTCCATAACAATAATCTGTTTTTGTAGAAGATGAATTATCCCAGAGTCGTAACAAATGCCTATGCAACAATTCGAATGGAAAGATGTTCATAATTGAATACCCGAAAAAGTCAAGAACGATAACATTGTGAACAAATTATTTCGAGAAATTTATTTACATCCCCTGTAACTAAAGTAAAAGTGGTCAGGCTTCAAGAATATTTAAGCTCAGTAGAGAATGTTGAACAGTATCATATTACCATTTTCAAATTCGAACCCTGGTCCAGTTCTATAGAAACCTCCAATAGGCATTTGGGACCAGTGGCGTATCAGAAGACCCGCAGACCGCGTGGCGCGGGGAAGTCCCCCGGCACTAAAGGGGCCCCCAAGACAAACGAAAAGCTTTCAAATTATCCAAATAACTATTGAACTTGCTGATGATTTACGATATTTTTCTGATTATAATGAACAAAACCTGAAAAATGAAGATACAATCATTGTTCCCGAAAAATAGAGAAATATTGAATTGAATTCAATTCGTATGCCACCCTATTTGCAAAAGTTTTTTATATACCTTCAAGCTTTCAAGCCTTCTCTTTCAACGTCGTCAGATGATCGTTTTATTGGAGGCTCGGCCGCTTATTTGATCTGTTGATCTTGAGGTGGCTTGCAGCTTATTTGATATTTCAAAAATTATTGTCATCTCCAATCAGGATATTTTCATGAAAAACATTGTGAAATCTTTTTTCTAATTGAAGTCAAAGTTTTCAATATTCTGACTTTTTTTAATGCCGATGGTATCAAGATTTCCATTTTATTGAAAGTAGGCTCAGTTAGTTGAGAAACGCCTCTCGTATTTTCCATTTTCAATGTAAAAAAAAGGAAAATCATTGAATGCGCAAATTAGAAACGGCAGTTTGAATATGTAATCATTTTTCATATATGAGAAAATATGTTAGAGCGGAAAGGAAAATATTTGAGTGGTGCTTGCAAAAGAAACAGAGAGAAAACGAAAATGCAACAGGCAAGTTTTCTCATATTTGAATAATCCAAATTTCTGAGTCACAGCCTATTATTCAGCAAGAATCACTCATAATTCTAAAAATTTTTGCAACTGTTCCACTTCGAAAAGATCTTTCTCAAGCTTAAGTTAATCACAAATGGTCTCAAGAATTCAAAGTAGCAAACACGTCTATCAGACTCGATTGAGAGAGTTGCATATCACATTTATTTCTTTCTAGATATTTTTATATCAGAATCTAAATTATTGGGGGGAATCTTATCCTAAATAACATAGACCTAATGGAAGGGACCCCCGACTGGCCCTCCACTGATTAAGACACCTGTATATAAGTACAAGAAAAAGAAAAAATGAGAAACCAAGAAACTATTTTCCCTTACGCAAGCCATTCGAAATACACCAAGAACAAATTTTTGCCATCAACTGATGATATGGGTACCAATGAAATTCATTATTCATTACACCAGAATCTAGATGTTCAAAAATCGGGTAAATTTTTGGATTTCTCAAACTTATGTAGAGCATATTAATTGAAATTTCATAATCATGGTTGATTCGATATCGAAAGAAATTCATTATGGGAGGATTCTGCATTTTCTAAAAATGTCTTGGGTTTCCAATCACAAAGTAGTTTTAAGTCATAACAGATTCATCTTCGGATTTATCAGCGTATCAACGTATACTTGCGAATCCAGAAAAAAATATCTCAAATTAATTTTACTTTTATCGTAATAACAATGCAATGATATTCTTCATATGGCGCCCCGCAAGGGGCGGGGCGCAACCTACGCTCCCCATATGTATCCAACACTGTCAACGTACAAAGACTACCTATTATTATTTTTATTCTGAACAAGGATTTGGGAACTTCGACCACAAGGATCTTTTTTCTTCACCCAACTTGTTCATTAAAATACCAAGGAGGCCGTCAATGTTATTGATAAATCCTTAGGAGTTTCAGCTGTTACCTTAGGAAGATGCAGAACCGACTGCGCCATGCGAATGGTTCTTAGTTCCGCCAGCTCTCGACATTTTCCTACCTTGTGTTCAGCCGTGTCTTCCTTTGATTCACATAGCCTGCAAATTTCATCTGCTGATTTTTCCATGCGATACAGAAGATGTTTGTATCAGCAGTGTCCCGTCGGCAGACCCACCATTACTCGAAGCTCTGCTAGAGGCAGCTTTATGAGCTACCTATGCTCTGTTCAAACCTAAGCGAGAGCAAACAACCAAAATACGCGCAGCGGTAGGAGGGCCTTCGGATAGTTACTTTCAGTCCAGAATCGAATCGAGGAGATTTCACACAATCGTTCAGTTTTAACTGAATGAAAAGGACCCAAATCTGGTGTTTCCGGAATTACTTTGTCGGAATCTTGCAAGATTCCGACCCAAATATCTAAAATTCTGGTGTTTCTTGGAATTTCCTTGCCGCAATCTCAAGCATAGTTCCGAATACGATCCTGGAAATCTTTTAGGGCGGTCCAAGGGAGCTTTGTTATGACCGTTTGACCAATACGAGCTTTATTGTGCGAAAACCAGAAGATTCTGTTTGTTTACAAAGCTCCTTCTTATATTTGAACAGAGTATAGTGTGTAGGTCGGCGAGAATTCCACAAATTTCTTTGCTTGCGCAAGTCTAGGAATATTTCTCCAGAGCGTTGTTCTGTTCACCGCTTCTCATTATTGGGCCGCTTTCTTATGTTGGTCCTTTCCCAGTCCATAGAAAGGTTCGGGTCCAGCAGGCTTCAGCCTTGATGCTTTGTTCACAAGTTGGTCGGCTATTTCATTTCCTTCAATACCACAATGTCCTGGTTTCCATAGTAGAGTCACATTATTGCCTCTATGGTCAGTTGCTTTATGGACTAATCTAGAATTGGAGGTCCCGGATTTCCATAAAGCGACATATGGCAAGCACCCTGACAAACTGACAAACCCCTGAAGCAGCCTTCCACACCAAAGATTATAGAGAAAGAAGATTGGAAACGAAGATACTATGATGATAAAAATAAAAACCACATAGTGTAGCTCAGCGGTTAGAGTGGTTGACTTCGGACCGCGAGGCTCGAATTCAGTTCTGGGCTAGTGTAAACATTTTTTCGTCCATACTTTGGTTTTGTAGCACAAGATGTTATTTTCTAGGCTCGACAAAGTAGAAATTTAATTTCATGGAGAATGAAATCAGCGCCATCTACACTTTCAGAGTTTCTAACAATGGAAAATCGTAGTCGGTTTTTAACAATACTAATATATGGCCGTTTCCTATCTTTATACTCTATAACCTTTGTTACTTTGTTCCACAAAATACCACAATTTCGGGAATGAATCACAAGTGCTTCTTTTAATTGGAAAGTAACCGATCAGGTCATATAATCTTATTTTCGTCATACACACGTCACGATCGATACAAGATATCCGTTCAGATTGATTTGCACCTCAATTTGCACTGGTACGGTGAGTATATGACCCTCGATACGATATGACCCACTAGGATCAAAGAGAGAATTCGCAAGATGCGTGATCATTGCAAATCTTTGATGTAATCATTCAGCCTTCTAACAAAAGAAAACTACTCATTATATTGTGCTTCATCATACTTTCCCTGTCATCATCAGGAAGATTTTTTGTATTTATTATATGAAAATTACCTTTGAATTGCCACTGAGCACCGTAATATTTCTGCCATTAGAGTGCTATGCTCATTTTCACCACCTAATACACATAACATCATAACAATAAAATTGTCTGCTGGAACTTTTTGGGTTTTCTCTCCCAGCCATATTAGAAATGCTCCCACTCGAACTCTTGCATTAATTTGTTAGTGCAAATTGGGAACATCTACGATCCGATACTTCTCAAGATTTGCTCTGATCAAGTCTAATATTTATAAACTTTGAAATTTCCCAATTTTTTAATGTTTTGAAATTTTCTTGTTAGTTTATTGTTCGGTCACAATATTTGGAATGAGTGGAGGAGTTCACGTGTTAGGAGTATTTCGATTATTTGAAATTTTTTCAATGGAGTTTGCTCAATCGATATCATCACATTCACCAATATTTGTTTGGAGAAATTCAGCAATTCAGAAATTTAGCAATCCTAACTCTATTTCTCTGTCCATTTTTTATTTCAAGAAAATAATGGTTAAAAAAATATTTAGTCCATATTTAAACCTTATAATAAATAGGGTATGCATGGCGTAACCTTCATTCAATAGCAGTACATACATTTCTAATTATGAGAATTCACATTGAGGAGACCCTTTTAATATAACTTATTTATGTACATTCCCATCACAGAAACGAAATATATTAATATAACTTTAGAAGAGTATTGTTTCAAACAAGATTGTAACTGTTTGGGCTTTAGAAATGTGGTATTTTCCAAATCGAAAATGCTCAATGAATGCAATCTACAAAAATGTGTTTGTTTAGAGGAGAACATTCACCCATCCACAATATTGAGCTATAGTCCTCAGTGTTGTTCTTTTCTTTCCCTTAACCCACATTGAATATTTCTTCTTCTTGTGATTCATTTTTAACGAACAGAGATTCAAATTTCTATGTGATTAATTAACTCTATCTGTTGATTAATTCTAGCCATTTTTTATATCCCAATGTCACCTGAAAAATACTCATATTTGGATTTATTCAAGAATATGTACAAACAACTAAATACCAAGAAACGTCATAAGTCCGTGTTCGATATTTTCTCCACACTAACCTAAATCCTGAAACTCGAATATTACTGATGTTCCAACTTAATTTCGGTTTTCACAAAACCTCGGAAGAACAATAATTCTTGAACGGACAATATAATATGTTGATTTTCGGCTTCTGCCAACTTAACGAATTTGCATGACAGGTGTGAAATGCAAAAACAGTAAAAAAGCTTCATAATGGCTAACAAATCAAAGTCAGTCAAGGGTGAAATCACTGTATTGCGAGCTGTATTATTCTTGAAAGGTTTGATGGCTATAAAATAAATTTTTATTTCAAAACATATTTTGTGTTGAACTGACCGATTTTCGGTTCCTACTATTATGACTCTATCGTATACGTTTCATTAATGGGAATGATATTTTTCATCTCATTCACTAGAAACATTCAGATTTTGTAATCTATATGAGTTGACGTAGATGCATATACGACAGGTGTAGACCTCGGTGTAGACGGTCGTCTGAATCCAAATCTGTCTCGAGCTAGAATCGCGTAGGACACAATTTTTTGTTTTCTAAATTTACAAACGTAATTAAGTACGTCTAATGACTACCGGTAATTTCTTATTACATGAATCTTTGCCTGAATTGTATATAATTTCAATTTATAAGTATTCTCAGTTTTAACTTGATCTATTATTTCAAGTAACAATGGCGGTTAATGTGATAGATACAATTAACAATTTGTTAAATATGTATTTTTTTCGAATTCTGAGTCGAACATGAAAATATGTCACGTTCTCTTTAGTGATGAAGAAATTTTCTATAAATTTAATTATATGTCTCTTCATAAACACGAAATATTTCTGAAGAAGAGAATTCCGTCTGCTTCAGGATATATTTGAGGTCTGATGTCGTTAGTTTCGAAGATATGGCGATCTAAGGTTGAATTATTCAACAAATAAATGAATGATTATGAAAAAAACCTCCCAAAGTGACAAAGACGAATCAATTTTTTAGAGATTGATTTTTAAGTGTTTCATTAGAACCATTCGAGGCAGGAATTGTAAAATATTTTCAAGATAATCTACTTCCGCTTCTACCGGAAACGAATATGAATTTCGTTTTTTGAAATGTAACACCCTATACATTTAAACATATTTGAATTCTTCGTTCAATTCTACACTGATTTGATGTATGATATTGGCAGTGATTCCTGAGTTATAGCATAGCCTAATTGTCAAATTTTTTGTCAGAATAATTGTCACAAATCAATCTGTTTTTACCTGTATCTTCATAATCCCTCATTGTAAAAATGTTTTTTTTACAACAGTGGAATAAATTAAGTACGATGATACTGGTTCTTTTATAACTTAATGAAAATATTATACAATGTGTTTTTATACAGTGTTTCAAAATGAGCCTCGATGAAATTATGAAATCTCATTTTCGCAAATGGTAACCATATAATTTTTTGATTCGGATCGATTGCTCATCAAAAACTAGTAATTGTGTGCCAAACAATTTATCCTTTTAATAATAATAATAATAATCGAAACCAATCTCAGTTTAAAACTACCACATCAATTTTCTCATCAACATCCCAAAGCAGAATTTTAATAATAGCTATTCAAATAAATTTTCAAAATGTTGGCTCCCTCTATATACATTTATTAATTGTTCTACGAACTCCATCTACTGTGGCTGTTTGTATTTGTCCAGGTGATAATTCCCACAGAGCAACCCGCACTCTATCTTCAAGCTGAATGCTTTTTTTATAAATCTTGCATTTTATTTTACTCCATCATCTATGGGGTTACTCCATAGATGAAGATCAAGAAGTGTTATGTCTGGACAACGAGGGGGCCCTCTAATGGACCATTCATTCTGATATTCGACTTTCATTCAAAAACAACAAACTACTGATTTTAAAAGAATGTATTGTTTGGCACACTCTAACTAGGTGTTACATTTTAAATAACGAAGTTCATAGTCATTTCCAGTAAAACAGGAAATTGATTCTGCTTGAAAATATTTCAATATTCAAGTTCATGTTCTCTAAACCAAAACTACAAAAACTTGAATTTGAATTATGATTCCTTCTCGAATAGATCTAATGAAACGCTTAAAAAAATCATCTTGTACAGGTAGTTCAAATATTTGTATGTAAAAAATTACGCTATCATAATAAGAGATATTTCGGTGAAAATTGTTAGAACACTACATGCCCTCATAGAATAGTAACGTTAAAAATCTTTTTACTTCAATAAAAACAAAATCAAATTTTCGAATGCAAAATACGAGAGTAGATATATGATGAATTATAAAGTGATGTATTCGAGGAGATTCGAAGTGCTGTATTGATCCATATTTCATTTGTAAAGGAGTCTTCTCACGAAAACCGAGTCTTTACTTTGGAATATCAAACTACTAGTAATCAGTTAGAGTTGAAAAGAACGGTTTTTTGGTGACCACTTTGGACTTTCTAAACGAGTTTTTTTCATTTGTCAGTTATTGGTGGGACACTATTTATAGTGTGAGGACACAATTAATCTTTCAAATTTAAAGACACTGAAATTTCAAACTAGAACTGTACTCAGGTAAGTTATCCTAAGTGAAAATTGATTTATACAGGGTGTTTCACGAATGATTTTACAGACTTTCAGTGCAGATGCAGGTCATTTTGGGAATCTGAATCAGTGTTCGAAATATACCGGATGTTTAATGTACATATTCCATTAAAATTTTTCAATAGTCATAACTCTTGAATTTTCATGAAAACTGAAAAATGGGCTTATACCCGTTGACTTATGTCAACGTTTATATTCTCTCATAAGAACGTGTGGATAGCGCAGATCCGGACTGAGAAAATTATTTTTTATTACACATCTTGTAAAACACATTTCATTTAATCAAGAATCTACTTAAATGTCCATTGTGTATTCGTGATTTTGGTTCTCCCATTTGTTTTACATGAAATCTTTGATTGTGTTAACATCTGTATTTGAAAATAGAGTTTTTCAAAGATGAATCTCTAACATTTGAAGCTTGCTTCTGAACTCAGGGAATTTTATTTTTAAATCCTAATATTCACTTCTAGGTATAATGTCAAACAGTACTTAATTTGTGTTTGGGTGAAATAAAATGGTGCACATTCCTGAAGACATGTTTTCGAGAAATTTAATTCACTCCATCAGAATTAACGACTATCTCGGACATTCACAGGTCCGTGTTATTTAAAAACGGAAAATTCCCTAAATACAATGTATGTATGTATTTCCATGCATTCTGGGTTTCTGTGAAACCCCTCATAAGCTACTTAAAGCTTGTGCGAGTTAGAATCATGGGTGTTTTCTGTGTAGGCTTTGTTACTGTGTCCCGACACCACCTTAGGCACAGCACTGTTAATTGTTTACCCAACAGTGAATGGTTCGGCGCGTTCTCCATACCATAAAATTTCTTCCCTGGCGGAGACTCGAACCCCGACTTGCCGGGTCGGAGTCCAGAGCCCTATCCACTAGGCTAAATACAATGATAAATAGAATAGGGATAGATACGAGGCGTGCCATCATTGCTGATATACATTTTGAAATGTTATTAAGTGTGAATTCTGGGAAGAATTGCAGTATTCAAAAATTCGATGAACATGGTATTTCACGAGATGTGAAATAAAAAATATAACTTTCTCAGTCCGCGCCTGCGCTCTCCACATGTTATCATGAGCGAATATTAGTTATCGCCCTATACCCATTTTTGTTATGAAAATCCATTTTAAGCTTTCAAGAGTTATTCCGATTGAAATATTTTGATGAAATACATAAATAAAACAACCTGTTTCTTTTGAACGAATAAAACTAGTTAGGACATATTTCGAACACTGATTCAGACTTCCAAAAATCTCCTGCATCTGTCCTGAAACCTGAAAGTCTGTACAATATTTCGTGAAACACCCTGTATATGTAGAAAATTTCACTTGCTAACTATAACTCATACCTTCACAATTACAGTTATATTTTTCAAGTAAGATTCAACAATACAACTTTCTAATAAAGTGTGTTTGAACTATTTTCGTGAATTTAACTGACTGATTCTGGATTTTGGAGTTTCATACAATAAGCCCCTATACTCTATACAGTTTCCGAAAAAGCTATGGACTGCATTCAGAGGAAATATCGAGTTCACACTATTGAGTTCATTTTAATTAATTTTTCCCTTCCTCTTGTGATTTCAAAATTTAATTATCGAAAACAATTGTCCCAAATATATGATTTTTTTCAAAACACTCGACAGGTATTTCAAACCCAGGGGCACTAATAATATACAAATCTTCTGCTCCATAATTTCACAATGAAAGGGTTCAATAATATGACAATGATATCATTGGAATCTTCATCGCAATAAATGTGACCCGGAATTTTTCTCTTCAAAACATTGAATCGATAATATCAAGTATCAGAATTCCATCTGAGAATCATTCTGGTTCATATGATAACACGAAATTGATTGAGTAGAAATTTCATGCAAATTTCTCTTCATGAACGAACGAAGAGTATTTTCATGTACCTAAGTTCTAGTTAAATAAATAAATACTACCTACATTTGGCTTTTAAGTCAATAAACTCAACCAGTTCAAATTCGTATATTCGGATCTTTCACGTGGACGAATTTCGGTCATAAACGAAATTTGTAAACATCTTGTGATACGTCAAGAATTGTAAATATCGCCCGCAATGCAAATAGTATTCAAGATAGATTTGAGAGGCTCCAATGAACGTCATTTGAAACCCACGCGGTAATTATAGGGTAACGAGAGATTTTCAACAATCTTTCGGACGTATTAGCAGGGGGGTGAAACTGATGGTTCTATGTTCCTGAGGAATCCTACCATATATGGCTGCCTCTTGTTTCGGTTTGAATGACATTTCGCGATTCCACCAGAATTTTTGGTAGACTGACTAGAATTTGGTAGGAATGGTAGGATGACATTTTGAAAATCACACGTGAACTTGAGGTTCATTTAAAACAATCATCAATCCAAGTATGCAGGTGAGTTTTTTTCATTGTTTTACGTATGAAATTTAAAGTATTTTATTATTATCATTTTTTGCAAATCAAAATAATATTTTACAATTCTGACAGGTTAATTCATCCATCACTCATAAAACTTTACAAACTCAAAGGACTACTGGGGAGCAGTTTTTACAGTAAAGGAAATATCCATAATTATTAACCGAATGTAGAATATTCCAGTTATTCTTATAATTAATTTGATTGGGTAAGTTCTGCCACATATGATTTATTACACACATTGTACCTACATATTCTGAATACGTTTACAATGCCAAAAACTTCGGTGGTATCTACTGTTAAAATGTCAAAAACCAATCCTTGCAGATTTTTAGTTGTAAGAGTTCTTTTCATTCCAGTGTTTCTGTGTGTTGTAAGTAAAAACGTTCTTCTGTCCAATGGTTATTTGTAAAGCGGTTGCTTGGGAGCAAGCATAGTATCAGCTAATGCACTGGAACTATTATATTATATTAATTTTATCATTTATGTAGTCATCATTTTTTACCATTTTAATATTGTAACTCAAGAGCGTCTAGCCATCTTAATCATGAAGATGTCGCTAGAAGAATGATCGTTATTGTAGAAATAAATACTTTCCTTCATGTCAACACCACCTTAAGTTTTAATACTATTTTTCTTTCTAGGAACACCCAACAAGGATAAGAGGGCCTGAAGGAAAGATGTCTGGCTGGTGCTGACTTATGAATACTGTGATTTACTCGTTGACGCTCATAACACAATTCAAATTCTTTCTGATTATATATTTTGCAATGGAATGAATCTATCGTTGTAAGAAATATTTCTTAATTTGTTGGAAATTCATGAACAATAAATAAATTGTTGAAGTTCATCATTGTTCTCACTCTCCTTTTCTCCATTGTATTAAATTTCGATGTAATTTGTGGCAATCCATCATAAATTCTGATTACACAATCAGGATTCATGATAGAAGCCATAAATTCACATCGGAAATGAATATAAAAAACATGTATAGTGGGGTCTGCTAGTGGTAGGAAGTAAATTCAAAATTCCCGCTTAAATATGATTTGAAATTCCCGCCGTTTGATCACAATTCCTACCATATATGGCGGCCAATCTGTTGCCTTGGATTAGTAGGGAGTTTTCATTTCTTGTATATTCGTGTTCTGTGCGTATTAGTGTCAAACCATAAACATACGTTTCTGTTGAATTGTTTACAGAACTGCCTCAAGAAAACACTGATCGAATTTACTCTACAATGTAATTAGATCTCTGAATGCATCGTTTGGAAACTATACTACACCATAATGAATTTTATTCGCTTTCCCCAATACACCAAGAATTGAAAAAATTGCTATCCTAAGGTAATTCATGTAGCTATGATGAATTAATAATTATAATTGAACTAGCTCAAACCCGCACCTACGCTCGCGTAATATTTCAATTTTACACGGTACTGATAGGGCCTGCAACCCCACATTCATAACCTCGTATCGACGAAACGATCTCGCGTAGATTCAATAATTTCTTGCTCAAATTCACCTTCGTTCAACCTGCGATAGCTTTTAAAGTATCCATTAGAAAACTATACTTTGAAGAGCATTTTTGATCAAGAATAAATGCCGCAGATAATAATCACATTAATTTTTATATGAATTCATTCCATGCCAGTCGGGAGCCTTCTTCAAATTGAACACTATTTCAAATTGAACTGAAAATATTAAAAGTGATTATCGTGGGTTGTCCTTAACAGTTGGACATATGCCGTCGCTGCCTTTTTCAAAGAACTTTTTAAACACTACAAAATTGTCTGCCTATGTATCTCTATCTCTTATAGTTTACCCAGCGTCGGCCGTAAAAGCCTGAAAAACCGAGTTGATTACTGACTTTTTCATGAAAACTCGATATTTTTTCTCATTTCTTCGGTCATCTAATTCCTGAGTCCATAGAGGACAAGCAAACACACGGACAATCACATTTATAATATTAGTATAATATAGATTAGTAAAGATAAATCGATAAACCTAAAGTTCTAGTCATACGATAGACCTCGGTATGTCGGAGGCAATGCATTCTAAAAATTAGGTGTCCAATGTTTCAAATAGTGATTCATTTTCTATTTCATTTTATTTATTTATCAATTCTATTTTATTTTTATTCCAATCAAAATGCTTTTTAGTGAATATTGTATGAATAAATAAGATGTACATACATATACATCAAGTTAACGTTATTTATCAAAATATAATCATCATACAGCGCGAGTGAATACTGTACCTAGAGCACTCAACTATGTAGAACCGCCTTGAGAGAATTTCTGAAAGTTCTTTTGAAAAATTACAGTTTTATCGATGTTGGCTCATGTACGAGTTTATCAAATACCACAGAACAACAAAAATTCAAAACAAAAATATTTGGTCACTTCGAATATTTCAAAAATATATCAAGAGAGAGAGAGAGATACTTATTTAATATAGGGATGACTCATCTTATGAACATGTTCGGGATATTGCGATTCTGTTGAAAGGATGATAAAAATACAAACACCCAACATTCCAATTCAAAGAAAATTAATGGGTGAAATTCGAGAACAATTCGGCAGAAAATTTTGACGAAAAATTTAATCTTTGTTTTTCTATGTATTTCAGTTTTATTTTTCATCAACTTCTCATAAGATTTTCGGGAATGCCACTTTCAAAATTTATTTTTATTTTTTGATAATTCGAATTCATTAAAAAACTATGAAAAAGAAATCAAAACTTTAAGCTGTATCTCAGAAATGGGACCTTCATTCTGGATATCATCCAAGTTATCAAATATTTTCGTTTTCAACTCAAATTCAAAAACACACTGTATATTGCCAAGTAAAAAATAAAAAGGAATTCTAATTTCCAACTAATTTCCATAAAATATGCAGTGCTTCCTCACACTATTGAAAAATTATCTTGCAATTATTAACAATAATGCACTGCTAATCTAACATTTCATGTATCAAAAAAGCGGTAGGTACCTTATTTATCAGGAATCAGTCGAAGACATTTTTTTTCATCCGTACAATTATACAGATTCCCATAATACATTTCCTAATGACATCCATTATGATACAGATTCTTCATAGCCACAGATTTTGAACAAATAGAAACTCAAAATTTTTCATTTTCCTTTGACTTTAAAACCATCAATGAAAACTCCGTTCAGAATAAAATCATTATTTTTAGGGTGTAGAAAAAACAGCGTATGTAATGGGTATTACATAATAGTTGCATAATATAATATCGATGAATAGATTTTCACGCTTTTTATGCCAACGCCTATATTAAATTTTCCATTTGCAACAATCCAGGGTTTTGACTTCTCGATCACCGAAGAAGCTAATAATTATATTTCGAGTTCTACACATATTTTCAGAAATATATCTAGTGAAAATTAGATGTAATGATAAATTTTATTTTTCAGGAATGTCCGGATGGTGTAGTTCACGAAGAAAGCTTCAAAGATATTTATTCCAAGTTTTTTCCTCATGGAAGTAAGTCGCATTATGATCCCGTAGAAAATTTAGAAGATCTGTTTCACCTTATTGCATAGTTTTTGCTTTGTATTTTAGTGTTAGATTGCTGTCATAGATCCATTTTTAATGCGTTTGATCAATTTTTCATTTTTTCTATGAGAAACGAACTGCAAACAGTTGTTTAGTATCCGTTTGAATTTAATCTCGTGGCTCTCAAATCTAACATAAAGTACCTACTCTCATCATTTTACACCAAGCATTCAATATCAAATTTTTACCATTTCGAGCATTTTGAAAGGCGCAGATAAATTCAAATTTGAAAGGAAGCGAAGGAATAGTTTTTCATACACATAGGTAGGATATACCTTCTCTCTAAAACGTCATTCTTGTTCTCAGCATTTCAGCCGTCGTCGTTCATTCATTCTCGACGTTTCGCCAGCACGGGTGTCTGGCATCTTCAGGAGTTATTCTTTCAGGAACTGTTCGGGCTGAAATGACCTGCCTGATTTTAATCAGGCAGATCTCTCAAGCATTTGAAGAAATTCATCCAAACTGGAATATTACTCATATCTAATAATACATTCATTTGGATGTGTGCCTTGAATTTAAAGATGATATGAGATGTTTCTTCTAAATATCCACAATTTCAACTGATATTATCAATCGCGTTGCAAACTCTTCCATAGACATTGCAACATAGTTGCCAACATCCAGCTCCGTTTTTACACACAACCCTGTATCAACGAGTTCACAATGAGACAGCGCTTTTATGCTGTAAATGAAAGTACCTGAGTTCGACTATTGTATTATACAATCGTTCGACATACCTAGCAACCAAGTAATTTGTCCAGATAAATAATAGACAACTACATGTTCCAGTATAAAATTTTCTTATTATCATGTTGCGAAAATACAAGAAAAAATATTTTTCAAAATATAATTATTTTCAATATATTTTCTAATATAGAAAATCTCGTGGGAAATTTATTATGAAATAAGTTTTGTTCTATTATCAGCTCGGTGAAGGTCGATGTAGGTTCGGGATTTCAAACTGTAAGCTACATGTTCAACAATCAGAAGCTTGTGAATGAAGAGGATGACAAAGAGTAACCTTCTACTGAGCGATCCAAATGGATGGTGAGGGTTGAGGATTTTATTTCCAGAAAAGATCTGCAACGATGAATTTGGAATTGTAATTTGAATAATAAACATTTCAATACGGACACACTACTCGATTAAGGCAAAGATAATTTGGAATATAACGAGGAACAGAAATCATTTGATTATGAATACAAAAGGGTGAAAAAACATAAAAAATTTTATGAGCAAAAAAACGTCCTTGCAGTTGAAATTAATTTCTTGTGAGAACTTTCACAACATACTTAAATCTTCAGAGGAAAATATTAGATTTGCGTTTCTAGATGAAACTGCTCTGAAAAATATTTGTGAATAATTAAATTTTTCTCATTTAGCAAATTTAAACATGTTCACTTATCAATTCATATAAATACAAGCAAATTCATATAAAATTTCGTTTATTTTCCAAAATAAATTCACATTGTAACAAATACTGAAGTAGTATAGACCTTCATACATATAGAACGGGGACTATAGCTTTTAATTGAGACGCAATCGTTTTGATATGCCTTATTCTCCTATACAATGTGTCAAAATCCTAGAAAAAACGGCTACTTACTTTTATAAAAGTCACCGTCACCGGTGTGGCCAAAGTAAACATCGATCGATGTTAATGCCTGTTTTGAATATTCATTTATCTGCATTTCAGTCATAAATTATTCATTGTAGTTTCTTGGTATTGAGCAGTTATTGTATTGATACCTAATTGAATAATGTAGATTTGTAGATTCGATTTATTTTCAGATTCCAGCTTGTACGCCCATTACGTGTTCAAGGCCTTTGATGTTAACTGCAATGGTGCAATTAGTTTTAGGGTAGGTATTTAGGGTTTGTTAAAATCTTTTTAGAGCCTAAATAGTCTTTGTAGTTCATATGTAGATATTGTTATTATTTTTATTTATACTTCAAAGCACGTTGGGAAAAGGTTCATCCCACGGGGAGTATGACTTTCAAATCCGAGAGCCTCTAACTCGAAACGTGAAATTCGAGAAAAGTTACCGGAACAAATTCTGAAACTGAGCTCGATATTTGTACTAAATTTGTTCAAATTTTATTCCACATGAAACTGTTAAGTTTTAGAGTAATTTGTAGTTTTATGATTCTCTGCTCTCTCCACTCATTTCATTTTTTTCTAACTCAGCACAAACACTTTTCGATTTCGAAAAATTTCAATGATAATATTTGCTAATGAATTTTTTGTTCTAATTTTTGCTGTTTGAATTACTTCGATATCGGTATCACTTGTTTTCTCGCTCATTTCGGACGTCTTCGTTCATTCATTCTTTATGTTTCGCCAGTACGAGTGTCTGGCATCCTCAGGAGTTATTCTTTCAAGAGTTGTTTTCGCTGAAGGGACCTGCGCGATCATTTCATTTCAGCGAGGACAACTCCTGCCTGAAAGTATAACTCCTGAAGATGACATTCGTCGAGAATGAATGAACTGGACTGTACAGTATACACAAAAAAAACTCAACGGTATTCTCGCGAAATGAATATGTGAAACCTTTCCGCCAAACTCATAAGAATAAAAATGTCAAGATTACCTATTAATATTATCAAAAAAATGTCAAAATAAGTGAGTAGCGCCATCTACAGATGATCAAACGAAACATCGCCTATTCTCGAA